>DF358189.1:91630-108431 GCA_000787875.1 Solanum virginianum
ATCCGATCGAGGAGGCTACCTGGGAGTTAGAGGTAGACATGCGGGAGTAGTACCCCAACATATTTGAGCCTTTAGGCATGTCTTTACCCTTATTTTAACAGACGAAAGTCCTATTAGTGAGGTATGTTGTAATGACTCCCAGGTCATTTCAGTATTTTCATGACTATTTTACCAGTTTCAGCATGTTCATAGTGACCTGAAGCACTTTTTGTATTATTGGCGTGGTTGTTGGATGAGTTATTTGTGCTTTATGCAGTTTTTTGAGTAAAATGGAAGTTATAATCGTAAAATGAGTAAGCTAATAAAGTCCTAGTAAACAGCCTCGTGGTGGAATTTTTACAATTTCATCAGCTCCAGAACAGCCAAATTCGGCTAAAAGCATGGTTGGGCCAAAAGTTAGGGCTTCCGTGGAGAGGTTAACTGAGAATTTGCAAAATCTGGTCAATAGTAAGGTAAAAAGTGATTTTTAGTGATAACCTAGGTAAACTTGCTCAAATGGGAATTCGAATAGCACAATTAGCTCTGAAATGTCGAATTCAATCTAGGCTGGCCTTTCATTGGATGGTGGGGACTTTTGGATGCATTTTGATCCCCTCAGTTCTTTTAGTTAAAATTAGTTGAAAAGAAGTGGAACCCTCATTTTAACTAAATGAGCTCTATTGGATATTCTAACTGCATTGTTGGATTCAGAACATTGAAATCGGTATGGTTACATAGTTAGTTTGCATAGAACGAACATCAGATGGGCTTGAAATGCCCTAGGGAAGTTTAAGAGTTGGCTAGTACAGGCACAGCAGAGCAAGACCTCCATGTTCGTAGAAGGCAAGGGCTGGCATAGCCCAATATCCATGTGACCAAGGGTTGCATTCACGGAGTGGCATGCCATAGGCCCATGTTTGTGGAGTCGAAAGGCGGTAACCCTATATATAAAAGTCAAGTCGCAAAAATGGAGATTAAAAGATTGCAGCAGCCAGAAATTTTGATTTATATATTCGAATTAAGCAATTCAAAAGGATAAACTATATGAAATTTCATAAGAAACATCATAGGGACCACATATTTCAACTTTGGCATGTATTTCAAGGTAAGAATTAGCGTTTTTGCTGAATATATAATCATAAATTGTCAAAAACATTATGTTATGATATCTAGGACATTTCTTATCGGTATTAAGTGAAATTTGGGTCTTAACTATACTACTTTTTAGAGATACGCCATGGTGTATTCAGATTCTATTATTTTGATTGTATTTTTAAGGAATTTGAATAGGAAGCTGTTACAATAAACATTATTCTAACAAGAAATGTCATTCGATTTTTGAGCTAGTTCATAGTATTTTGAGCCTCATTTTGAGCATAACTTTTTATAATAGACTCGGGCTAACGTAATGGTCATTTTACGAGGGTTAGTTTGGCATTTCAATTGTGGGCCCTATATTTTCCCATTTTGGTTGCAATTAATATATTCCCCCTATTTCTTGAGATATTATAGCTAGAACTATCGTACTTATGCTGTGATTTATGTTTTGATGGCTGAGAAATGCTTAGAGGTGATCAAGAAAGGAAAAGCTCATATGGACAGATCTGAAGCGTATGGATTCGCCTTTCAAGTAGGCTAAGTTTCTCTTCTCCCTAGATTGAGCTAGAATACATATTGTATGTCTATACGTTGTTGGGATTTACTGAGTAACAGCTATACATGATCCTTTGAGGTTGTGATCTTTGTTTTGGGCTTTATAGTAGTTATATCTATTATACTAGCTGGTTGTTAGTACTGTTAATTTGTGAATGACCTTATTGAGGGTTAAATGTAAACTTATGCCATGTGAATAGTATAAATACCTAGCTTAGTACTTGTTTACCTATGCAAGTGAGTTGGTACTAGCAATATGTATACTTTGATAGGCTAGTTGTTTACTATATTCCACACTTTGCATTTAGACCTTGTTGTGTTATTTTGTTATTCCTGTGTACTAGATACCTGTTGTACTTGTCAATTGGTTTGCCTACAATTAGTTTGGATACTTGTAGTTGCCTTGGGCTGTGAAAAACCTGTCAATGGATAAACATGATCTTGTGTTGCTTCTATTTATACCTACATCTATTTGGTATCTTACGTACCTGTTTGGGGTTGTCTAGTACTAGGAAGCATGTTGTACTTTGGGAAATGAATTATGTTGTCCTTTAGTGATGCAGTAAGGTCCTGTTGTTATGATTATGAGTACACTAGGGCTCCTAATTGCCTAGGGAGGGGTTATGATCCTATTTGAGTGTTTTCAGCCATACCTAAAGCTTTAGCTAAACTATCTGTTGTTGATAGGACATTTGGTTGCATTAGCCCATAGGAGTACCCACTGACTTGTCTTGGGAACTTGTTCCATTTGATAGCTAGCCAGTCTATTATTACTCAGGTTACCTGTGATGCTCTGTAGCTGGGATGGTTATCATGGTTCTGGATACTGGGGATATTTTTTGTAACCTGTTTCCTGTGAGCCTTAGCCTAGGCTTAGGCTAGTGCTACCCTAGGTTGCTTTACTCAGGACCTATATGGTTGCATGTACACATAGTATGATTTGAGGAGCACATTGGATCGGGTGTCGCGTTTCAACATGATATATCTCCCAATTAGGTGTCATATTTTGACATGGTATACCTTTATATTAGGTGTCACGTTCTGACCTAACATATATACATATGTACATACCTAGATTGTGTGTCATGGTTTGACATGATACACTAGACCGAGTGCCACATTTCAGCATGATGTTAGGGGATCGGGTACAATGTTCCAGCATGGTATATACTGTCCTTACTAGTTTCCATATCTGCACACGTATCCACACCCTGATTATGTGTGGCATACCTTTTAGGCTTATGGAGACCCAGTTAGCGTATAATCATACACACTAGGACCTTACACCTATGTACAACATCGTACCTCAATCGTGTGATAGTTGTAATGTGTTCCACTTGGGTTTCGTTCGTTAGGGTTGTACATTTTTTGGTCCTGTCTAGTTGTGGTTTAAGGATTCCATAAAGATGCTTATCATTGACATGGGTTCAGATTTCTAGCTTTACAGCATTTCACTATATTTGATCTTTTCATATTTACTATACTTCCCTTAGTTGACCGATGATACCTACTAGGTACCTTCCACCGGTGCTCACTCCTACTTTTCTACATATACTTATGGTTTAGGTCTAGGTATGAGCCATAGACGTGATCTAAGGGGAGTCTTATAGATGTTTAAGGAGATTCTTAGTGAGCATCAGCAGTTTCAGATATATTACAATCTCCTTTTGTTCTTTGGGCCGTCTTTTGTATTCAAACACTAGCCTTATCTATTTGTAGTTTGGGTTATATATGTAGGACCTCATTCTGATTTTATGTGGATACATACATACATACATACATACATACATACATATATCAAGTCTATGGTAGCTTTGTATAGGTGACATGACATAAGTTCTGCAATAGATTAATGATGGTTTGGTTGTATGATGTTAGTTATCATTACAAGGAATGACTTAGGATAAGTACCATGGGTATTGGGTTTCTTTGACTGTGGGTGGAATCTAACAGGCATCATCATGGTGTGAAAGGTTGAGTTGTGAAACTAATCTATTCTTGGATTGCCAAAGACCTCACTTGACTCAAATTTCGTTTAACTCGTACGTAGCCTAAAATTTTTAAATCATTACCCAAAAAGTGTTCTAGCTCAATTGCTTCACCATTGGTCTACTCATAACAACCAAAATAGGTCATTAGAATAGATATCAATTTATCCATAACTCATCCTCGAGTGATCAAATAAGAAAAATTGGACTAAATGTAAGAGAGAGAAAGAGTAGTACTTGAAACTTTAAACAAGTTAAGGTATTAATCCCGGATGTCCCTCTTAGTTTTCCAATTAACCTCCTCAATTGGATGATGAATCCATTGCACCATTACTTATCTATCATCTTTAGTTCTCAACTTTTGAGTACCCTAATTAAAAATCAACCAGTTCCTCTTCATACTGATATCTTTATCTAGTATTCTAGAGTCTCATTTAGTGATATAATCTCCATCCTCATGGTATTTATTCAGTATAGACACATGAGAATATGGGTGAACCCCAAACATATTGGGTGGTAGTACTAACATGTAAGCCACTGGCTCCATCCTGTCACAAATGGACCAATGTAATAAGGGTTAAGCTTACCCTAGTTTCTTAACCTCATTACCCCTTTCATCAGTAACAGCTTCACTCACCAATATGAAAAGTCATGTCTCTTACCTTACAATCTGCACACTACTACTATTTCCTCAGGCTGTCAAAAGCTTGGCCTGAGTATCCCTTACATTTTCCTAAGCCTCTCTCGCCAAATCAACACCTAAAGGTTCCACGTCTCCAACCTCTAACCACCTTATAGATGATTTGTATCCCCTTCCATACAATGCTTCAAATAGTACTATATCAATGTTGGAGTGATACATGGACCCAGCAGACATTGATCGTGAGCCTTCATTTTTAACTTTGCTCAGTGTTAAGTAAAATTTCCACGAAAACATCGAATAAATTAAAGATAGTAATAATGAGGTAATACTAACTTACAAAAATATTGACAAATATTGAGTAGCTCACGAATTGTGATTTAAAACTGGTAATTTCTTATAATAACTAAAAGACATTTTATCTAAAAGTATCTAAAATCATAAAACTTGATAGTCTGAATTATATATCAAAAGTTATATAATTCTGAGTGTGAATACTTGTATACTGAGGGTTTATAGAAGTACCATTTAAACATAAAATTGTAAATAAAACATACAGTTAAAGACTAATCATGAAGAAGGATTGACTTACATTCAAAATATATGTTGTCATGAAAACCCTAGTTTTTTTTTGTAGAAATCATAAACTAAATAATCTGATGTTGGACTCAATCGGTGAGAGGATATCTACTGATGAAATCGATGAGAGGATATTCACTGATGAAATCCCACATACCTAAAATGGAAAATGGCTTGAATTCTTAAATCGAGGCGTGAAGCTTTAGCACCCTTATTATTGCTTGAGAGGAGCCTTGAGAGTACTTGACCTTAGATTTTGAGTGTCACGTATGAGAGAGAGAGTCCAAGCTGGTAAAAATCCTTAAATCCCACTTAAAATAGGCATAAATGACATAGTATAGGAATTAAAAGTGTAAAATGACCCTAAATTAAACATTATTGACAGGTTCCACGCGAGCCATCTATGGTCCATTGAAGCTTGTATGAGTTGTAGATTCCTCTCGTGGAAATTAGGCTTGATTAACTGAGATTTTGAAGTTTGCTTCACGAGACCCTTTTTTGGTCCGTAAACCAACTATATTTTGTAATGTCTATTCATAAATATTTGACTCAAATAGAACTTCAAAATTGATCTACAAACCAATCTACAATCTATAGACCTTTCAACGACCCATAAATTTGGGTCATCCTATCCATAGAAAAATGAAGTTTTTGACAAAACTATGACCCATAAAGGGATTCATGAGCCATAAACCCAACTTGTAATTCTCAAACTAAATTTTCTATTTCTGAAGTTGAAACTACGGCCTTCTTCTTAGATATGTACTTCTTTTTTTATGACTCATAAATATTCCTTGTTATTTCCAAAACTCCTGTAGACTTAGATTTCTTAAATGTTCAAATTCTTATCGAGACATAACAAGTTCTAAGATATTACAACTAATATCTGTGATTAGACTTGTTTCGGGTCCAAACACAACAAGAAATAACCTAAAAGAGCAAAAGAATTATAAGTAAAGCATCTCAAACAAAAATGAGGATTAAGGCAATGAAGAAGAGGGGTGTATGGTGCAGGGAAAGAACTCCACTTTGGCCCCTGTACCACACTTGTTACTGAACTTTAAAGAGATAGAAAACCAGTCCACCCACGTGGCAACGTACCATATGATGCAGACCACAAGTTCCATATTGGGGGTTGTAGTGCACACTAGGTATTCTGTAGATTTATTTGTACAAGGCCGAGATCAACTAGGATTAATGATTATTTTCTATCAATAAAAATGTAACGACTCGACCTAGGGGCCTAGTCATCACACGGTAAATAAGACACCCAAAAGTATCTCACCCAAGTCATTTTACATATCATAAGCATTTATAGGCATAAAAAGCTTAGATGAAATAGAAAACTAGGGGAAACGGTGCTACGGGCCACAACTTAAAAATCATAAAGGAATATAAGAACTGGATACTATTATAACATTTGTCCAACAATACCTCTAACATAAATTTGGCAGGGCTTAAGATATGTTCAAATTCACCCTCAAATACATACATAGCAAAAGAAATATACAACTGAAAACTAGAATATCTTATACATCAATCTAGAAAGAAAACTAGGTTATTGTCCCCGAACAAGAGTATTCACCAACAATCATCTTTAACGATCCAAAGCTAGCCATGTGGAGGACATCGACACTGTCGATCCCTACATGGTTAAATCATGTAGGTGTAGAAGTATACGCCAGTACTTTGAATGTACTAGTATCTAGGTATGCAATGCATGGCATGGAAATAAATGATAAAATGATTCATGCTAAGTCTCATGTTAAAAATCATACATTTACAAGGGCATTAGTAAGTCATAATCAAATCAATATCATTTAAACATAAAAAGACAATTTTAGAAAAGACATAGTAGGACGCATGGATGAACATAGTCATGAATAAGAAAATCATATAAAATTAGAACATACATATGGGTGATCACTTAGACATTTCACTCTAATCATAAAACATAAAATATTGCACATGAGAATTAAAGAATTAACCCTTACTTGAATGCATGGTGAGTCACATAAACTTAAATTTGTGAGAAACTACACATTGTTATGACTAGTTAAAATACTTATATCCTTGGATGAACAATACATCACTTTACATAAAAGACTATTTTATTATGGAAAAAACAATAGTAATCATAACGAAGACCACCTTACACACTTGTAGACATAGCCATATACTTTTAAGGGAAATTATCATTTGAACTTGTGAAACAATGAATCATAGGAACTTTATATCACCTTTGGATATAACATAAAAGAACCATTTTAATTTATCATAAGAGGACTTCTTGGGAACATGAGGAAAACTTGAACATATGTGAGAGTAACCTTTAACCGATATAAACCATGTGAACTAACCATGGAATCCCAATGTTTCCTCTACACCGGAGAAAGGAGGAGATCACTTGCCAAGGTGACCTCCTAAGATGCCTAAGTGGATCCACTAAAGTCTTGCTATTGAGCAGCCTCTACTAGCTGTTGGTCTAGAAATCAACCTCTACTAGCAGGTGATTCCTATTTCCTATGGTGACATATAATTATGGAACAATGGGATTTGACTAACAGTCTCATGCCTCTTCTAATAGAGAGTTTCCGCATTCATCCCAAAGTACACTCGCTGATAAGTAAAACTCTCATGGAATAATCATAAGCATGAATCATGAAATCAGTAGTGGAGAGGTATTCTACTAATCCATCCCATAAGCCTTTCAAAACAATGGAGGAGAATTCTACTAACCCATCCTTTTAATTTGTACAATTTTTTTTAATCCTTCGCAATAAGTTATGAGTTGCTAAGTATCATAACTAGGGTTATGAGATCTACAATGGGGATACTAATAATAATGGGTGAACATTAATCATCATCATAAGGATAGCTCCTACATCTTGGCTAAGCCTCTACTATCGGCTAGTATCATAATCTTGGCTAAGCCTCCACTATTGGCTAGCATCATAATCTTGGCTAAGCCTCTACTATCGACTAGCATCATCATCATATCCCTCTACTAATGGGTTATCATTTATTTTATTCATTCATTCTTGACACCAATGAGTCTAGTCCCAAATAACATATAGACAAGAGTATAATCATGGCATGCATAAAGTTGTAAATCGTAACACCATAAAGAAGACTTCCAATAATACATAGCTTTCATATGACTTTAATATCATTCAAAGAGCATGTCATGTCATGGGATATCTCATGATGCAATGCACTAAAACATGTAAATTAGCTTTAAGATCTTGAAACTTGAATGAAATGTGCATACTCATATGTATCCATGAAAACCAATCCAAACTTGAAGTAACCCGTAAACTATTTCGCAAACCCATTACTTGGAATCATTAATGTACATGAATCAATACACCAATTCATAAAATCAATGTGATTTAGAATTTATTCATATATAATAATAATAATAATAAATAAAGCATAAATTTAAGTCAAATCAAACAACACTCCATCAACTTCATAACCCAAAATTTCATAAGTAGGGAAGAAGCATAAATAGCTATGGAACCATGAAAACTACTAGTTATTCATGTATGAGAGTAATAGAATTCTCCCATTTAAATGAGGATTTAAGGAACCCATTTCATCATCTTCGTATCTCCAAACTCCCTAGCTTCCATAATATAGAAGTTCAAGACATAACATTCTTCTCATAGAATTAAACATCAGTTTATAATAATACGGGCTAACAAACATCAACAACTTCATAATATAAGCATTTAGAATCATTCAAATCAACCCAACATGGTCCTTGTAAAACCCTAACTAGAAAGTCATGAATTCAACTCAATATGCATCATAAGTCATAACATAATATTCATATACTTCATATAACTAAAAATGCATCACATATTACATGATTAAACCAACTTCCAAAAACTTTATGACATGCATAAACCATAAATCCAAAATTGAATAGGAGCTTGAGCTTTGTGAAGGAAAGGGCTTCACAAATCAGATCCACATACCTTAGCCAAAGATTGATGGAAGAAATCACAAATTTTGGTGAAGAAACCCGAAACCCTAGCCTTGTCTTCGATGGAGGACCTTGAGGAACTTGGAGGAATTTAGGGCTTCGGTAGAAGGGGATGATTTTTAAGAATAAGGGTTAGTGGGGGAGTGTTAGACTCATATATGGCGTTTAGGAAGCCAAAATGACGTAGCATTGAGCTTAGGGTATACGGAAAGGTCAAAAATACCCTTTTTAAATTTGGACGGACAGTTTCCACGAAAGCCCATTTACGGGCCGTAAGTCAACCCACGACCCATAGAGTGGTAGTATAAACTAATAGCCTGACAGTGTTTCAGTAAATTAAGCATAACCTTTTGGTCCAAACTCCAAATGAGGTGAAGCCAGTTACGTTGGAAAGATAATTCAAAGAGCATTTAGTTGGTAGGTCGTACATAATATAATTTGATGTGTGCTAATAAATATGATGATTTGATGTTGACACATATACGAACTCATGCTAGAGCTTAGGCAATTAGCATCGTTTGCACTCGACTTGATGGGAGAGGGGCTTGGAATTGCATGAGGGGTCATGGAGGGGCAAGATAATGTTGTTAAGGGTTAAAGGGAGTAGGAAATACCCTTAATGAATCTGATAGTCCAAACCACGAGATCCATTGTAAGGGCCATACAAAGAAACACGACTCGTACTGTTGTCGATTCAGAAATCCTTATTTTTGGACCCAAAATCACGAACCATCTTACGAGCCGTATAAGGACTTATGGGTCGCGGTTGGACTTGTAGAGTCCTACCACACTTAGCCAAATGTTCTTATTCTCTTGGCCTCATTCTATGAGACTACTTACAAATCTTATCCTTTTTTCACAGGTCGTCTATTAAGTCTTAAATTGAATCCCTGAAAATCTCAAATTTCACCAAATCTGACCTTCAATCTACGAGCACCCCTTACAACCCGTGAAAATTTTTATGGGTAATAGAACCCCTTATAACAACTGGCACTTCAAAAAAAAATTAGTTCTCTTTTCTAGCACTTTTCATATTTGTCATAGGTGGGGTCTTATAATAAATAGCACATATAAATGACTTTTCTGGGGTTACAAATTATTACTAGTCATTGACTATTGTTCAAAGGTTCTTTGTTATTATGTTGTGAATACACTATTAGGATTTATGTTACTACAGTCCTAGTTGCTATCTTTGTATGAATAACATAGATTAATTCAAGGTTTATATTGTTTCTTGTTATCTCAATATTGTTTAATTTGTATGTTTAATTTGTACAATTTTTTTTAATCCTTCGCAATAAGTTATGAGTTGCTAAGTATCATAACTAGGGTTATGAGATCTACAATGGGGATACTAATAATAATGGGTTTTCATGTTAAAATATTTGCATGAAGGTATTGATCATTGTGCATTAAGGTTCTTTCGTAAATATTTTCTTCTGGTAATTGCAACCATTAAAGCGTGCTCTTATTCTAAACTTGCTTGACAAAAGAAGATAAGATTAGGAAAAAGAACCATTAGCAAGGATGCGGGGCTATCAGTCCCTTCTAATAGCTCAAGCTAGAGATAGGAAAGCTAACTTGACAGTTATGAGGGTAATCAATCAATACACTCCCAAGTACCGGAAGGACTTTGGGTGAAATTCTTTTAATTGGATCGAGGGACTTTAGAAACATATCAGTTTTGCGCAGTGCACAAACTTGAATGAGTTGAATAGAGAATTAGCTTTTTGAATTCCAATGTCCAGGGAACCATGGATCTAGTTCATCTTTAATTATGGAAAACAACGTAAGCATAATCGTAGAGTAGAAATAGTTCACAAAATATTTTCATGAAATCCCCCCGAAATATTGATCATTCGGCTAAATTCATGCATAAATTGTAACTTGTTGCCACGCTATTTGTGTAATTCGACCTCAACCTATGGTTTCTATATTTGATAGCGACCACTTTATGTCTCACTGAATAATGTAATATGGGCGAGATCATAGCACATCAAGAATAACCTATTTGTGCAAATCTCTCAACTTTTGAAAGGCTATGCCCTTTCTTTTGAGTGTTTTACTCTGAAAGAAAAATGAACTTTGCTCCTTTAGGCACTAAGTCCTCTCTTCATGAGAAGTTAAAGAAAAAGATGTTGCATCTAAAGCCTGATGATAACAAGAAGCTTAATAATTAAAATAACAAATCTATGAAGTTTACTTCTTGTTAGGTTGCAAAGGAGATCATTGTATATCACAACGAAAAAGCATTGTGCATTTCTCAAGCTTGTAACACATTTCTGATACCCAATTAAATACACCAAGGCTACAAGGTGAATTAGTCAAGCAGCACTCAAATGTGAAAGAAGCACCGCCAGACGATACATGGAGTTAAAAAGAAAGGAAGGTACATATGTGGGAAAGGGAAAACAACCAACGCAAAAGGCTTTACATTACCTAATCAAAAGCAGATTTACAAATTTTCTCTCACCCATGATATAGAGAGCATGAACTTTTTCAGTTAAACAATTGACAACCAGCAGCAATATTAGTTTTCCTGTATGTTTTTCACTCAAAACAAAAGACAGGTTACTGTATTGTGTTTTTGTGAATATATTTCAAGGCTCCATTTTTGGAGAAAATATCATGACTGCATCTGCCACAGTGAGGAAAATCTTGTCTTCTCCAATCAGGTCTGTAAAACCGGATGCATGAAGCTTGCCAATCACCAGTGTCCCCGGATTTGCCAGAACAAGCTGCAAACACATCAAAATGTAATATATATGAGCCTGATTAGTACAAGTATAAAATGTAAGCTGTTAGCTTACCTCAACATTTCTTTTCTGGAGTGACTTAAACAGATCTTCTAATGAGTGAATTCCACTAGTATCTATATCAGTAACAGCTGCAAGAAAGTAAAGTATGAAGCAAGTTACTCGTTCTAAATCTCAGGTAAAATTAAGAAAACTGAAGCATAATTCCTTACGTGACATCTCAACTATCAAATACTGGATCTTTTGTTGATTAGTTTCTTTCAGTATTTCTTCTTCGTCAGTTAGCCATCTTAGTATCCTGAAAACATTGCCATGAATTTAGGTCTCCGGTTTTAAGAAAAAAGATAACATTAAGCTGATGAAGTAATAATTAGATAGTACCTGTCCCTCATGTAATTGGAGTTGGAAAAGTAGATAGCAGAATCAACTCTCACGATAAGAATGCCCGGGACCTTTGTTGCTTCTGGATATTGCTGTATATTTCTGTAAACGCTTGTCCTAGGGACCTTGCCAAGAACAACAATCCGAGGCCTTGTAACTTGGAGGAGGATTTTGGCAAATGATATAGCAACCTATAATAAATCATAATCTGAAATTCCTTAGTATATATGTAATGTAACCAGTCAAAAAATTTAAGAATTATCTAGGTTGTTTACCGCGATCAAGAGGCCTATCTCAACAGACTCGAAGACCACCCCTAAGAAGGCTCCCATGCTAGCAACAAAATCAAACTTATCAATTTTGTACAGAAGAGTCATTGCCTCAATATCTATCAATCCAATAACTGCAGATATGATGATGGAAGCCAGTATAGCATTCGGCGTGTATTTGAACAACGGTGTGATCAATTCTAAAGTTAGCAACACAACACAAGACATGATAATATTTGAGACTGCTGTATGGCATCCAGCCATATAATTGACTGCTGAACGAGAAAATGAACCTGCGAACAATTTCAATTAATTTACTGAGAAAAATCACCATCAATTCGTTACTGAGAATAACTATAGGCTTGTTTTTTGACGTACCAGTAGCCACATAGCAGGATGTCATTGACCCAACTATATTCATTGATCCTAAAGCTACCATTTCTTTGTTTCCATCCAAATGATAATCCTTCATTGCTGCAAATGTTCTTCCAATTGCTACAGCCTCCTATAATTTCAACAAGTTTGTTATAAGCTTTCTTCAAAAGAATGATTGTCCGAGAAATCATCATGAGTTTACTTACCGTTAGTGCTATCAAACCAGCAATTACACCAATTCTGAATCCTTTGGTTAAATATTCACCACTGAAATAAATATCCTTCACTGATGGAGGATTGATCCCTCGATCAATGTGTCTTACCTTGATGGTTATAATAAATTTGAATGTAAGGAACAAGAAGAGAGAAATCATATTCCTTTAACATAAGAATTATGGTGGAGTAATTTCTTTTTATATCGAAAACTCACAATTTGGACATCATGTTTTTCAGCATGGAAGATAAACACAAAGAGTGTTGAGATGATAACAGATATCAATGGCGCAACTGCAGGCACCCAAAAGTATTTCTTGTTCTTCTTTCCCTGTTCAACAATAATTGGCAATCAGAACAATGTAACCATGATGGTTGTACTTAAAGAACATGTTATGATTCTTACGATGAACTTGGCGACTAGGAGGAAAGCCAAGAAAGATACTCCTATCACAATAGTCTGCCAGTTCCACTGGTATTCAAAGATAAAGATATTTAGCAGAGCTGTATTAAAGGTTTAAGGGAAAACAAAAAAAAGGACAATAATTACCCCATGATATGCTGCAGCAAAAACTGATCTCATAACAGAAATAATATCAGTTTTCTTAGTAAATTTCTTTATGCCAAGCAGACCCTTAAGTTGTTGAAGGCTGATAGTAATGGCTGCTCCACCCATGAAGCCAACAATGGCAGCATGAGATAGAAAGTCAATCAAGAAGCCCAACCTAAACAGAAAAACAAGTCAGCTTTCAAACAGTACATGTTAAAGTGTGTAGCATACATATAATTTCTAGCCATTTGTATGTATGGTCATAGAAATGAATGTTGCAGCATTTTTAACAGCAATAACTAAGCTTTAATCTCAAGTTAGCCAGACGAGTCCTTACCGTCCATATCATTTGACTTAAGCTAATCTTTCTGGCCCAATATTATAAAAATGATAATTTTTCTAAATATAAAATTATGGATAAAACAGAGTGTAGATTCAAAAAGTAGTAATTAGTGATACTGGGAAGAAGAAAAAAACCTGAAAAATCCAAGAACAAACTGTGTAACGCCTGCAAAAAATGTAGCAGTGAAAGCAAGGCGCTGATACTCCAGCTTTTGCTTAACAGGATCAAGATCTTGCTGAAGCATACTTCCAAGCAAGAGAGACACCACAGCCACTGGCCCTATTGCAATATCTCTTGAACTTCCCATGAAGGCATAAACCAACGGTGGCACAAAGCTACTGTCTGTAATAGAAAAAAGAAGAAAAGTTGTGTCTTTCACTTAAAGCCAGATAGCATTGAATCCACATTATAAACAAGAGGAGGGTGGAGATAAACTAAAGGGTCTGGCTAGTCGCATTTATCATATAATTCAATAATTTCAACACGAGACATAGACTTATGTGAAAACACAACTTATAATTTAAGAAATATTGAGATAAATGCCAAGGTTGAACCCATGAGACATACTAGGTGAAGTCTTCCATTCAGCCCACGACTCAGTGGACAAAATTACTCATCCAGCAGAATAGTGTAAAGTGTGTGCAACACTATTATTAGAGAAAAGGAGAAAAAAAATTAATGATCTTACACAGCCCATATTGAGGATCCAAATTTGCAAGTTTGGCATAGCCAATATCCTGCAATGACAAGTTGAGACAAGAGTGAAAAAGAGGCTCACCAAGTGACATAATTGTTAGTACTAGAGTATTAATTACCTGAGGGATACAGAGAGTGGCTATAGTAAGACCAGCAATAAGGTCACCTTTAAACTTGGACAAATTATACGACCTTCCCCAATCAAGAATGGGAAATACAGCTTGAATGCCAAGGAGTAATTTCTTTGTCTTAGATTGGTCCTTAAAATTGCGCAATGGATCATCATGGAAGAAAGTTTCTTTCACAGCTTCAGTGATCTCCTTTAGTAAGTTTGGTTTGGGAGGGCGTCCCACTTTATGAACATATGGCAACCCGTTCTCCGAAAGCCTCCGTGAGGAAGCCACTCTTGATATGTCCGTTGCCATTTCTTCAGGATTGTCAATCACACGGCGACTCATTCCTATTCAATATTCAAACGAATATTACAATAACATACAAGAGAGAGGACAAAAAACTAAACTCTATATTTTCTTTTGTCTGCATCCTGAGTTGAAAAAGTAATTCTGACATATACTCCCTTCGTCACATTTTAATTGAATTTGTGAGGCAATGCACACATATTAACAAAAGCATTCAAACACAAAATTTAAATCATACTTTCCATTATTGTCTTGTGAAGTCATAGCCTAATTTATCTCTTAGAAAATATAAAACTTCAATAAATAAAAGGACAAATATGGAAAAAACTTCAAACATTCGAACAATACAATTATTTTGAACATTCGAATAACCTTCAAAAATTCAATTAATTTGAGATAGAGGAAATACTTCTTAGCACAAAAATGTAAGTTTCCATTCCCCCGATCGGATTAAATATAATAAGTAAAGACAGCAAACCGAATCAATTTAAAATATTTCATTTGAGCTTTTAAAATATTTTAGTACCTAATAAAAAAAATTTTAAGTTGGCTATATATAACATATCAAATAAAAAAATTAAAAATATTTTGACAAAATTTCTCATCAGTCAATTTCAATTATATGTCAACCAAGTTTTAGTTGGGTGAAATAGATTGAACTAATAAATGAACAAGTTACTTAAACGAATTGAGTTTGATTTTGCCGTCTTAGTTTCAACCCCAAAACATTGTGTGTGATTTTTTTCTCCAACAAGGACGGATGCAATGTAGATTCATCCAACCCAATATATTTGTCACAAAGCATAGATAAATATGTGAAAAATCACTACAGTTTCAAAAAAAAATCCCATAAATTACAAACCAGAGTTTTCTTTTTTCTCGCTTAATAACAATTAGGGTGGCAAAATTAAACTCAATCCGCTCAACCCGTTGAAGTTTGACCGGGTTAGCTCAACCCATTTCAACCCATTTAAAATTGTGTTGATATTCAACTCGAATTGATTCTAGAGAGATCTTGTCAAAATTTTTTAAAAATATTTTTTTTATTTGATATGTTCTATATAGCCAAAATAAAGAAAAATATAATTTAATAAGTACAACAATACTGAAAAAGAACAAATAAAGTAATTAAAACTTAATAAAAGTTGGGTCGGGTTGGGTCTGGACCCGCTCTATAATCAATTACTCAACCCGTTTTGACCCAAACAAATTTGGGTTGGGTTGGATCGGGTCTTGATCCATTATAATTCGTTAAAATTTGACTCAACCCGCCCAATTGTCACCCCTACTAACAATGTAAAAAAAAGATAAATAAAAATAGTGTAGGAATTTATGTAAGAGCCAAAACAAAGAACATACCGAGGAAATATAATTAAGATGTGATGATTGTAATTTGTAGGAGGAGAGACACAAAAAGGCAAAAAGGAAGTGTTGCTTATATAGGCTCATTGAGTGATTGTCAAAAGTCAACTATTGTTTTTGATGCAACGCAAACTTAACGAAAAGGAGATATAATGAACTTGGATGGAATTGATACCAAATACAAAGGGATCTAAAAAAGCGTTGACCCTAGAGTTTAATACACAATAATTGTAGGATAATGTAAATATTAGATTAAGCTTGAGCTTGAGTCATTAAGAGGTCGTAACAATTTGCCTCAATAATTCAGGTATATAATACTCTACTATTTCTTTCAAGTTTGATTTGTTCCCTTCTTTTATGATTAGTTCAAAGTCTTCCCTGGCTTGGCTACCTTGTGATAGTAGATTGGATAAATCATTGAAAGTATGGATTCTATGACTTCGAGCCATGTCTGAAATACTCCTTGTGTCTTTCAATGAATTACTACATAAAATTTAAATTTTTTGTCTGTATTTTTGTCTGTGAAGTATTGGCTAAGGGCATTTAGAGAGGCTATAAAATATTTGAGGTCTTGCTTATGATAAGCATTCCAGAGATTGTCTATTAA
>DF358188.1:524-11781 GCA_000787875.1 Solanum virginianum
TGCACATGAAACATGATATGGACTTTCAAATTAGCGCCAATTTTTAAAAGTAATTGAATCTCGCGTTAAAGGGAGATATGTGTATCTAATGCTTAAGAGGATCGAGTGTATACATGTTTTATGTCAAATTGAGGAGATTATGACCTTAAATAAAGTGAGATAATTAAGGTGCTTGTAGGACTTAGGAAGCTAGAAGGTGAGTCGCCTACTTGCTTAGCTTAAGCTTGTCAGGTAAACGGAGACGAGGCCCGACGTCGAATTTATCCAATTGCAATTATAGATAAAATCCATGTTAAGGGTGTAACTTTAGACTATAATTTAGCATCATAAATGGATTATATTTTCACCCCAAGAATAATATATAAAAAGGCCCAAGTACATCACAACTCACTTGGTGAATTAGGCCAAGACTAACCAAGAGAAAGGAAAACAAATTGGGCAGCAAAGGCCCATCTATTTGGAGCCTAATAAGGCCCAAGTAAAATGGATTATGTAGCTACATCACCAGGTTAGTATGTAAGGCTTACAATGCCTTAGTAAGTTGGCCAAGTTTCCCTATAAAAAGGGATTAAAGCAGCTCCCATAAGTTATTCTAACTTGAACACAAGAAAAATTAGATTGCTCTCCCAATTTCCTCTCAACTTTTCCTTGGTTTTTCAAGCAGCTACAAGAGACTTTAAGGGTTCTTGGGGAAGGCCTACATATTGAGGGTAAAGTTAAGTATGTTTAGTTATGTGGTTAGTATGGCTTTTTTTATGAAAAACAAGAGATTATGTTGGTTATATTAATGCTGAAATTGTTGGACATCATACGTTGGAAATGTTGTGATGCCTTTTTCTTGTTAATAAAGAGGCTTTTATCTTCTTGGTTGGTTGTATTATGAAGTAATACCTATGTTTTTAACAAAGGTTGATTTGGTAGTGATATAACTAGGCTGCTTCACTGCTTGTACAGTCTGCAAAGTGAGTTCTTATATGATGTTGCAATTGTGTTCTTGATTGGAACTTGTGGGCTGATGTATATAAGGCTATTGCCTCACGTCTTTCATGACTGATTTAGTACTTTCCTAAGACTTTTTGAAGGTTTTTATTATGTGTAAATGTGTTGAAAACAATTTTGTTAATGTTTGGATAGGTTTGGTATTGTGACGGCGAAATGTAGCGAAGGGAGGTAACGTTATGCCGCCCATTTGTATGTTGTGTAAAATTGTTGTGTATTCTGTTTTATGGGCTGTTATAAGGCTGTTATGGCTCTAAAACAGGTTATACATGATGTGTATATGAGAATGTGTATTAGAAAATATGATTAGAGGTGAAAAGGTTGAAAGAATACGCTCGGGTTTATAGTTATCAATATGCTGCCCGTGTGTTGCTTTTTATAAGAATAGGCTGCCAAGATGTGTCTATTGGATGCTAATGGTTGTTTTATCACCTACTATGTTGTAGATAAATAATTGGAGGAAGGGAAGGTTATCTCAAGGTAATAGCGAGGTCATACAATGAGGTATGTAAGGATATTTGCTTTCGTATTACTTGGCATGGAATCTAGAGTCTTCCTTGGCACATAAAGGCACTTACCAACTTCGATATGACAATTAAATATCTCCACTCGTTCACATATTCATATGATTCCATAAATAGTTACCTTGAAATCTATATACATACGTGGATACCAAGTTACATAGGTTCTTGTTGCCAAATAAAGTTCATAAGTTATTTCATCTCATACGTATTTCATTATTTGTGTAACGTACTCTTTTCATTTTCATATTGTCTTGTATGGTTATCAGTATGTCACATGTTATATACACAGTTCTATAGGTCCTATATTATGACCACCAAAAGAACCATCTCAAAGGTAATTGAAAGGTAAATTATATTGCTTATAGATAGGTGGCAGCCCGAGAGGAGGAAGAATCACCTAGCCAGGGATGATCCTATCATAGGGGTAGCCCGAGGGGCTAAGGAAGAGCCTAGATGGACTGTGCATAGATTTTACAGTAAAGGTAAAATGATATAAAGAACATAAAGTACATGATGCCACAATATAACTAAAGGGTGGTCTCTTATCATACATCAGTGCATAGTTTCATTTGAGTTGTTATTTCTTATACAATACTTCCTGCCTTACATATTCAATGTGGTCATATCTCATACTTTAGACACGTGGCCCCAACGGCCTAGTCATATGCTTTCCCTTTCGGCTTGTTAGTGCTATTTACTTTCTTAAAGGCATACTGAAGGTAGAAATTCCTTATAATATATATAGAAAGCGCATAGATACAGGTTGGTTCTCCCAGGCCTTATCGACAACGGGTGCCAGGCCGCCTTAACGGGATTTGGGGTGTGACAGAAGGGCCAACCAAGAAGAGAAAACTCTTTGTAACTAACAAGAAAAAGGCATCACAATGTTTCCAACATATGTTGTCCAACAATTTCAGCATTTATATAAACAATATAATCTCTTGTTTTTCATAAGAAAACCATACTAACCACATAAATAAACATACTTACCTTTACCCTCTATGTGTAGGGCTTCCCCAAGAACCCTTAAGGTCTCTTGTAGCTGCTTGAAAAACCAAGGAAAAGTTGAGAGGAAATTGAGAGAGCAATCTGATTTTCTTGTGTTCAAGTTAGAATAACTTATGGGAGCTGGTTTAATCCTTTTTTAAAAGGAAACTTAGCCGACTTACTAAGGCATTATTAGCCTTACATACTAAGCTGGTGATGCAGCTACCTAATCCATATCACTTGGGCCTTATTGGGCTCCAAACAGATGGGCCTTTGCTGCCCAATTTGTTTTCCTTTCTCTTGGTTAGTCTTGGCCCAATTTACCAAGTGAGTTGTGATGTACTTGGGCCCTTTTATATATTATTCTTAGGCTGAAAATATAGTCCATTTATGATGCTAAATCATAGTCTAAAGTTACACCCTTAACACAGATTTTATCCATAATTGCAATTGGATAAATTCGACGTCGGGCCTCGTCTCCGTTTAACTGACAAGCTTAAGCTAAGCAAGTAGGTAATTCACCTGCTAGCTTTCTAAGTCCTACAAGCACCTCAATTGTCTCACTTTATTTAAGGTCGTAATCTCCTCAATTTGTCATAAAACATGTATACACTCGACCCTCTTAAGCGTTAGATACACATATCGCCCTTTAACGCGAGATTCAAACACTTTTAAAAATTGGCGCTAATTTGAAAGTCCATATCATGTTTCATGTGCATAGTGCTCATACATGTAATGTGTGGGGTGTTACACTTTAAGGGTCTGGTCTTCTTTTATTAAGGAGGTTAAGGCTAAGCAAGACCTTGATCTCGCCATGGTTGAGTTGAAAGCCTTAGTAAAGGGAAGAAAGGTAGGAGTTTTCTCACAAGAGAGAGATGGGGTACTTCGATATTAGGGGAGGTTATGTGTGCCAAATGACAGTGAGTTGAGAAAGGTGATTGGATGGTGTAAAAGTGCCTAAGAAAAGAAATTTGGAAATTTTCTAAGTATCAGTAGGTTTTATAAGAGGGCTTATGGGCCGTAAGTGATCCCACAAGTTGAATCTTGAGCTCATGGAATGATGGCCAAACTTGGTAAAAATGTTAATTTCTAAAGTTAGGTATACGAATACCATATGGCCTACATTAGCTTATGAGCCATAAGTCTTTTCGTGGATTGACGATCAAAGACAGTTTTTGAGGATTCAAAATGTTACCAGACGAAACTTTTTTCCATGATCCATAGACTAGACCACGACCCGTATTTGGGATCTCTAGTCCTGTTTGGTGAATTTTTATAAGGGCCATTTTGACTGGACCTATTATTATATGTCTTTACCCCATCATTTTAACCCCTAAAAGACCCCTTTTCAGCCTTAAAACAACCCTAATCTACTTCATTCTTCTCCATTCAATATATTCCGAAGTCTAAATCCCTCCCAAATACTCTCAAGTATCCCCAAGGTGTTCAAATGTGAGGTGCAAGCTAGGTTTTGGATTTTTCACTTCTAAAGTTAGATTCCTTCCATTAAATCACACCAAGGTATATGAGTTTTAATTTGTGGAGTTCTTTCCTCCACAAAGCTCTATCATTCTTCCCCTTATTCTATTTTCAAGTTCTGAAAATATTATGAACTCTTGTAATGTTGATATTATGGAGGAACTTATACTATTGAATATTTGAGCACTATTAAGCATTGAAATTCCATGTGAAATCTATGAGTTTTTATGAGGGTTTGATGATACCCTAGTTAAGTCTTATGATTTTTTTGTGGGTAATTTTGGATAATGCTCAAGTGATTTTATTTTATTCCTCTCATATCATTTACTCTTGAATTGCATGGTTTTAAGATTATGTGCATGAACCCATCATGATTTGATTAAGAATACATGCCAAGACTCTTATATGATGAATGCCTTATGGAAAGTTACGTATGTTATGCATGTTGAGGCTATTATGAGGTCCAATAAGTATGCTATGAGCTCATGAGCATGATATGAATGTAAAGAATGATGTAAACCTCTATCTTGATATTATAGGCTATGCCTTAATGAGTTACTCCAAGAACTAAATTACGATATTTTGAGAATATGAGTAATATGACTTGAATATATTTCCAAGTATTTCGTGGGATTGTGACCTAGCACCAAGAGGGGGTTAGTAGTCTCCCACTATCCCTAAATTATGTGCAACTATAGGTTCATGCTATTGATTCCCTATATGGGCTTGTATCTACCAAAATGGAAATGCTATAAGGTAAAGATGATTGATAATGCCTACGAAAAAGGCAATGCCATAAGATAAGGGGTATATGGGCACTTCCCGAAAAGGCTATATCGTAAAGTGAATATTTGGTTTACCTTGGCAAAATAAACTACTCCTTTTTTGATGTGGAATGAACATCGAAATACCAAGTAGTAGCACTGCAATGACTCAACCTAGGGGCCTAGTCATCACACAACAAATGAGACACCCGAAGGCACCTCACCTAAGCCATCTCTAGCATCTTAACTATTTAAGTAAAACTTTTGTGAAAGAAAATAAAGGAAAAAGGTCAATTTTTGATAATAAAGCAACATTAAAAGCAGTGGAAATATTATAGTAAATTTGTTTGTTCATATGAATACCATCTAAATCATAAACGGATGGGACCGATATCGATCGATCTCCATCAAATAGAAACAAATCCATAATTAGGGAACATAGAAAGTAAAAGCCTCAAAAGGGCCACAAATTCATTGTGTTAAACAAAGCCAAGATACAAATTTAAGAGCAAAGATTTAGCAATTACAAAAATTTAAGAATGCAATTTCCATAATGGTTTCCGCGTCTGGGGCGCGACGTGCCCCAGTGTTATTTTGTGTATTTTTCTGTTCTGGGTCCATGGCTTTAGGTCTTGCGAAAACTATCCTCAAGCCAGTGGAGGACATATACGTAGCCCTATTTGACCCGAACTAAGGGCTCACCACAATATGCTACTAGGCTTGGATGCTGAAAACTATCCTCAAGCCAGTGGAGGACTGCCTATCCCTACATGGTTAAATCATGCAGGCAAAATATGCATTAGTACATTTGAATGTACTAGGTATGTGAGATGCAATACATGGATAAAATTGTAATTCCATCATTATTAAACATAACATTTAAGGATATATTAAATGAAAGATACATAAGCAGGCTTAAACATGCACAAAGAATATGAGTCAAGATCAATTGAGACACTACATAAGAAAGAACATAAGGTAAAGACATAGCATAAAATCATAAGGTTGTGGCAATGAACCTTAACCGACATATAAGATCATGTGAGCTACTACATGGAATCTAACATAACCCTCTATGTTGGCATGGGGAGATCACTTGCTGAGTGGAACTCTGTCAACCTTAGCATGCATGACTATAACATAAATGGGCTATGTGGATCTACTAGCCTATCTTACAAGGGCTTCTATAGTGGCACATAGTTAATGTGACAAAGGGTTTCTTCTAAGGTTCCCTTACTAAACCTTACCACAAGGTCACATTCGGTGCTAAGTCATCCCACAGAATCTTTAAAGTTCAACTTAGAATCATAAGTAACAATCATAAGAGTAGCTCAAACTTAATAACCACCAAGTGAGAATTGTTCTTTCATCTTTGGGACCTTTCTTAAACATCTTTTAACGCATTTAACATCAAACTCATATCTTTGATAAGCTTAACTTTGAAATGCTTCATTACTACCTTAATCACAATCATAAGTTATATAATGTTTTACTTGAAAACTAGGCAGACTTAGTTTTATCATGGAACAATCATAAATCATATAAGTCATAGAAAATTTCTTTTAAAAGGAACATCAAAATCGCCCAACATTGATCATAATGAAAATCATCATGGAATCAACATCATATTTCAAATATGCATATATTTACTTAGCAAAATTATTGCCAAACTTCATAAGTATCATATAATGTTAAAAAGATCATGAAATCATCAAAAACATAGATATTAACTTGAGAAACTTTTAAAAAAAGGTAAAATACTTAATAGGGAACTTTATAGTGAAAGGATACCCATAAATCAACCCACATACCTTGGAAGAACTAGAGAGAAACAAACATGTAGAATTAAGGAAGAATCTTGGAAACCCAGCCTTGCCCTAGCTTGTCCTTAAGAGTCCTTTTTTGCCTTAGAAATTTAGAGAATAATGAATGGGAAAATAAATTAAAAAACTAGGGCTTTACGGCTGTCATAGGGTCCTTTTCCCATCCCATAAATGCCATAGTATAGGAATAGAAAGGAAAGACATTTGTATGTGCCATAAGTTGACCTTATGAGACCTCGATTACAGGCCGTAAGTCAGTGTATGTGCCATAAGTCCCTTCATCTGATGACACATTTGAAAAACGTAAAGGCTGACTTTGTAGGACTGAAAACCATAAAGCATAATTATGAGCCATGAAACATCTTACGAGTCATGGTTGGACTCTAGAGTCTTTCTAATCTTAGCCATTTTTTTTGCTTCCTTGGCCTTACCCACGAAAGGTTCCCACGAGCCGTAACCCATTCTACAAGTCGTCTAATAACTTGTATACCACTTTCTTGAAAACTCTAAATTTCCTTCTTATTTGGGGTCCTACTCACCAAACCATCTATGGGCCATAAGGTATCCTATGAGTCATCATGAAATGACCCCAAAAAGTTTTCAAAAATGTGCGTCAAAAGTGTTTAAAATTGTAATTTTTATATATCTCAAAATTTGTGCGGGATATCAAAAATTTGACTTCATATTCTTGTTCAGGGGGTCAAATTGATTGGAAAATGGGTCTAACCCCGATTTAAGAGCAACTGTAGCAAAATTTAAAAATGGCAAAAATGTAATTTCTAGAGATAATTCACGCCCCTGGCATGAACGCCAAGGGTGCGCTACCGTGTATTTTGGGCACTATCTTTCTTTTCCAGTCCAAGGCTTTTGGATCTTGGGACAGAGTGTTCCCATGCATAAAAATATCTATACTTAGCCTTATTTCAACCTCATATCATCCAAGTCATTCCCAAATACTATTTCAAACACTTAGATAATATTTCATCTTCAAATTTCAAGTCCCAAAACTCATCTGAATTCTAAAGTTATCTGTAACGACCTCAAAAAGTGCCAAAAACATGTCTCAAAATGCCTAGAATTTTAAATTTTATATATCTCTAAATACATTCGTTATTTCAAAAATCTGACTTCGGATTCTTGTTTAGGGGGTCTAAATTATGGGGAAGAGGGTCTAACCCCAATTTAAGAGCAAAGATTTAGCAATTACAAAAATTTAAGAATGCAATTTCCATAATGGTTTCCGCGTCTGGGGCGCGACGTGCCCCAGTGTTATTTTGTGTATTTTTCTGTTCTGGGTCCATGGCTTTAGGTCTTGCGACTAAGGGTTCCCACACTTGAAAATGCATATACGTAGCCCTATTTCACCTTCTTATCATCCTTAACATTCCCCAATATCCTCTCAAACACTTAAATTTATATTTCACCTAAAATTCAATTCCCAAAACTCAAGACCAATCTTAAGGATTTCATCAAGGGTTTCACTCAAGCTTCAAACCTCCATTAAAGTCTTCTTCAAGAAATTTTTCAAGGTCAAGTTATGTGGTGTTGAACCATTGGGTCCTTCCATCCATGGTGCCTAAGCCTCCTTTTTACTAATATTGCATGATTTAAAGTTGATTTTTACATATGGGTCTTGTATATTGAGAAATTTATTGCACAGTGATTTTAGTTCATGAAAGTATGTTTGTTTTTGCATATTTTATACTCTAAATGTTGGATCTAATGTTGGATTTGATGAGGGGTCAAATTTTTCATATAAGGGGTACCTCAATTTACTATTTGTATCTGGTACGTATAATAAGAATAAGTGCAAAGAATGCAGAACTGTAGAACTAAATAAATGGACTTATTCATCTCCTACATGAGAAAGATATGTATGAGGGGTTTTGATGTGAATGTCTTGGGGGAGTTGCAAGGTGTTGATTGATGGTTTTACAATAGCTTTTCTTGCATGATTTCATCTCTAAATTGCATAATCTTTTATCCCCGTTTAACACCCTCAAAGTGTTTGATAAAATGTCTGGATATGGTTTCTTGAGGAATTAAAGGTCCAAAGCGTGAGATATGATATGAATGATATTATGATTATGAAATGAGATTATGTATACGATTATTCCTATATGTAGTGTTGTACTAGAGCATATGATAAATCCTATATAAAGTGTTGCATTAGACCATCCCCGATTCGGGGGGACAAGAGCTCGGGTAACCATGTTGGGCGTTTATACTTATCAACCATGCGACGGGTTTATACTTCATCACCATGTTGGTAAAGTGTGATTACCATCAACCATGTGAGGGGTTTATACCACACAACCACCAAGGGGTTTATATCTCGAACAACTAGCTTGGTCTCTTCTTCACATATGATATCCTATATGAGCATCATTAACTTAAGCATGTTTTACTTAAGCATTGAACATATATGTGATATTGTTATATTATGTCTGTTGCTTAATATTATGCATTTTGACTATGATGACTACTTATTATTGCATTGCATCCTAGATACTTAGTACATTCAAACGTACTAACACATACTCTTGCCTACATGATATCACCATGTATGGATAGAAGCCCATGTTGATCATCCTCCTCTTCTACGTGGCTAGTTCGGTGCTACTCATGCTAGTTGGTGAGTCCTCTATTTCGAGGACTTTGGTCTATGTTCTATCATCTTTCGAGACACTTTACTTTATATTTGTTTTGACTATGAGGGTGACCCTGGTTACCTTGTCTTGGCCCCCATTCTTATCTATGTATTTAGAGGTGTTTGTTGGACAAGTTATATATCTATGATTTGAGCTTAGACTCTTTATCTCTTGATGGTGATGTTTTGCGAGCTATCCCTTAGTCCCTTGCCCCTTATTTATACTTTATGTTTTTTTGGATAGTTCCATAACCAATGATGTGTAATGATAAGTTAAGAAGCTTGATTGGGGACCCTTCAGGCTCTCCATTCACCATGTCATATCTAGGCCCTATGTTGGGTCGTGACAAACTTGGTATCAGAGCACTAGATTGTTAGATCCTCGGGGTCTAATACATCACATTGATTAGGTTTTTATTCATGGTTGTGTTGTGCACCACAACTATGGGTAGGATGTTATGAGGCATTCTGGTAAATGTTTCACTTCTTCATGATCATGTCATGCGATGGAGTTAGATCCCCTAGGACTTATTGCTAACCCCTAACTGTTACATTTTAGGATATGTCTCAAGCTACTCAAGACCGTGATATATCAAATGCAAAGGTTCAAAATGCTCTATGGGTAATGGCCAAAGCGGTGACAACATTGGCAACTCAACTCAATCACCAAGTGGGTGCTCCTGAGACTTCTAGTAGGGAAAAGAAAGGTAGTGAGGCCAAGAGGGCCCGTAATATGGGTATGCTCAAAAGTATCAAATGTAGAGGATTTGGTGGTATGGCCCCTAATGGTGTGTGTTCTAATTGTGGAGGGGGTCATAAAGGCCCATGCTTGAGAGGCACTAATACTTGTTTCCATTGTGGTAAGGAGGGCCATAAGAAGAAGGATTGTACTTATAAACGCTATAAGGATAAACGAGGTAATGGTGGCATGACTAATCTCAAGTGTCAAAGGTGTGGAAAAAACCGCAGTGGCTCATGTTAAAGGAACACTAGTGCTTGCTTTGGATGTCGTAAGGTGGGACACAAGCATGTGGATTGTCCATTTATTCTAAGGGGGTGTAAGGATGGTCGACTTTTGGACCATGGTGGCTATGTTAATCAAGTGCCTCAAGGAGGGATCGAGGTGCCCGATCCTATTACTGGTAAGTTAAAGTTTCCTTGGCTTTGATGTGCATGCATTGTTAGGCCCGGTGTGCCACTACTTCTTCTCTATTGTTCTTAGTTGATGGTGGGGCTTCTTGTGTGCCCAAGTTATTGTGTGGATCTTTGATGTTTGTCCTTTTTGTTGGGTATATTGTTGCTAGAAGGTTCATAGGTAATGGTTCGTATTTAAATTGTATTAGGTTTTACTTTTGGCTTGTTGGAGTTGACATGGTGAAATTTGATGTAACTATAGTGATGGAATAGTTGCATGCATGTTGTGTCTTCATTGATGGTAGAACCCATAGAGGTATCCCTGATTCCCTAATGAGCCCGTCTTTGGGTGAGAGGTTATTAGATGGTAGCAAGAGAGGTAGGTCTATTTCATGTCCTAAGGTACAATTTGACTCTAAGGGGTTGCGTTTGTGATCTTGTGAGAAATGAAGGTATAGAACCTAAGTTGATTTGTCTATATAATTGTTTTTGTTGGTGGATGAGGCTTTGAATGTCCTTTTCGATATTTTGAATTTTGGGGTATTTCCTTTGATTTGACTAGTACACCGGTTATGCCTATAAGTCTCATGAGTAAGATCCCTAGTACCTACCCTAATAGGTTTATGGTTGTTTTGGTGATGATAATGTGGTTTGTTCCTTAATGAGGTAATGCATGTGAATCATTTGAGAGTAGTATTAAAAGTTTAAGGAAGAAGGTTGGGTGCTAGTATGAGAGATGGAAATTTTCCTAGGTTGCATGGTGCCCGGTGATGGTATGAAGGTGAACTTTAGAAAGATAAACGTGATTAGGTGTTAGCCTAGACCTTGAATTCCTTGGGTATTAGGAGCCTCTTGGGTTTAGTGGGCTATTATTGGAGATCGTGAGTAGGTTCTGTT
>DF358188.1:32720-54513 GCA_000787875.1 Solanum virginianum
ATCGATTCCAATCCAGATTCAACTTTTTGAGAGCCCACATCGCCTTGTGCTCAAGTTCTACCAGTAAGTGACAAGCTTTGCAAAAGACAAGTTGGTAAAGAGACACACCTATAGGAGTATTGAATGTAGTCTGGTATGCCTATAATGTATCATCAAGCTTTCGCGACCAGTCAGTCTGCTTTGCATTCATAGTCTTGGACAAAATCTGTTTCATCTCCCTGTTAGACACCTCAACTTGCCCACTCATCTGTGGATGGTAGGGGGCTTCCACCTGATGCTTTACCCCATATTTTTCAAAAATATCTTTTAACAACCTATTGTAGAAATAGGAACCTCCATCGCTGATGATCACCCAAGGGCTAACAAACCTTGAGAAGATATTTCTTTTCAGGAATGTTGTGAAACTCTTGCCTTCATTATTGGGAAACACCACTGCCTCCACCTATTTTGACACATAGTCCACAACCACTATAATATACTTGTTCCCATGAGAGCCAACAAATGAGCCCATGAAATTTATCCCCTCAATATCAAATAATTTAATCGCCATAATAGGGTTTAGAGGGAGTCCATACTTGCGGAAAAAACCATTCTCTCTGGAATCTATCATAAGCCTTGGCATAGTCATGAGCATCTTGGTGGATAGTTAGCCAGTAGTAGCTACACTATAAGATCTTATGTGTTGTCCTAATTCCACTATGATGCTCACCCACCAAGGATGAGTGCCAAGCATCCAAAATACTCATCATTTAGACCTCAAGAACAGAGCAACGAATATTCCCATCTATACATACGAAAAATAAATATGGATCATCCTAGAAAAACGTCCTCACATCATACATTAACTTATGATGCTAGTGAGTAGTCAAGTCTAATAGCACAATATCACTTGCCAAATAGTTTGCATAATATGCAAACCATGATATCAAGTCATGAGATACTGCTAGTACTCTTTTATCAGGGAACAATCATTAATTTCCACCTCATTATTGAAATTTTTCATGGCCTTGTCCTCTAATCTGGATAGATGATCTGCAACCTGATTCTCAGTCCCTTTTCTGTCAATCACATCGAAGTCAAATTCTTAAAGAAGTACCCAATGAATCAATATCAATTTCACATCTTATTTTGTCATTAAGTACCATAATGTTAAATGCTCAATATGTACAATGACTTTGGTTCCCAAAAGATAAGACCTGAACTTCTTGAACGCAAAGACCACTGCAAGAAACTCCTGCTCTGTGATAGTGTAGTTTTTTTGTATTGCATTTAGGGCTTTGCTGGTATAATAAATGGGATATAGAATTTTTTTTCTCTGTGCTATCCTAACACCACACCATGCAACCTCGCTTGCATCGCACATAATCTCGAAGGGCTTTGACCTATCTGAAGCCACTATGATAGGTGCTGATATCAATTCTACTTGAGCCCTTCAATAGCTTTCAAGCATCATCAAATACGAACTTGGCATCCTTCTCAAGGTTTGCACAGAGAGTATGCAATCTTTGAGAAGTCTTTTATAAAGCGCTTGTAAATACTTGCATGACCTAGGAAACTTCTCACACCTTTAAAACAGATAGGTAAAGGAAGCTTCTTAATCACCTCTACTTTATATCTACCTAACTCAATTTCCTTGATTTAGATTGCCCCAACACATTGCCTTCCTTCACCATGAAGTGATACCTTTCCTAATTAAGAACCAGATAGGATTCTTCTAATCTCTAAAGTACCACATTCAAATGCTTCAAACAATCCTCGAATGAGTCTCGAACCATGCTAAAGTCATCCATGAATACGTCGATACTGTCTTTCACTATGTTTGAGAAAATAAACATCATGTATCTCTGGAATGTTATTGGTGCATTACACAACCCGAGTGGCATCTTTTTAAATATAAAGGTGCCATAGAGACATGTGAAGGTTGTTTTCTCTTAGTTTTCTAGAACAATAGAGATTTTATTGTAGCCTAAGTAACCATCAAGAAATACCTGCCAAGAAATCTAGCACTTGGTCCATAAATGGAGTAGGAAGTTATTTTTTTTAATTGATGCATTAAGCTTTTTATAGTCCATGCAAACCCTCCAACGTGTGACTGGTCTCATAGGGATCAAGTCATTTCTAGCATTTGGGACCACGGTGATACCTCCCTTCTTTGGAACACACTAGACTAAACTCATCTATTCACTGTCAACAATTAGATATATCACACCTGCGTCCAACTAATTAATGATCTCCTTGCATATGACCTCTTGCATTGGTAGGTTGAGGTGCTATTAGTGTTCAATACTTGGTTTGTAGTCTTTGACTAGTTGAATTTTGTGAATGCACACTCCAAGTGGGATGCCAATGATGTTTGCAGTGGTCCACCTAATAGCCTTTTTAAATTGCTTGAGTATTGCGATCAACACATTCAGCTGTTCATCATTAAGATCTGCAGCAACAATGATATGCAAAGTATTATTAGCACCTAAAAATACATACCTCATATGGGCTAGAAGAGCCTTCAACTCCAACGCTGGTGGCTTCTCATTGGATGGTCTAGTAGGTCACGACTCTCTATTTTTCAAGTCCAATTCAAGTTTAGCTTGGTGTCTAGTTAAAACCAGATACTTCCAAGGCTTTTTCTGTCTCATCATGATATGGGACACTATCACTCTAGAAATTTATTAAAACTGCTTCCAAAGTTTCAACACATTGCTTTCTTTAATTGACATCTCTTGTTTCACCTCATCAACACTCTCAATGACATAGACTACTTTCATATCATCAGTTTTCTTTGTGTGCCTGCAGGCATTGAAGATGACCTCATCATTACTCGATCTGAACTTGAGTTGATCCAACTCCATGTCTACTAGTGCTTATCAAGTAGCTAGTAATGGCCTTCCTAAGATGATCAAAATTTTCAAGTCAACCTCACAATCAAAGATCACAAAGTTTGCGTGGAATATGAATTTTTCCACTTTGATGAGAATGCCATACAATATCCCCATAAGCTTTTTCACATTCTATCGGCCATTAACAACTTCATTTTTGTTGGAGTAGAGGCTCCCAAGCCTAACTTCTTGAATACTGCAAGAGGTATTCAATTGATGCTGGTGCCTAAATCACCTAATGCCTTTGCAAATTTGGCATCTCCAATAGTACATGGTATGGTGAATGATCTGGGAACTTCTCACTTTACACCAAAGGCCTTGTTATTATCATACTGCAATGCTGAAGCTCTTAAGAGAGCTCTTGGCTCACAGTCCTCTTTTTTGTCACCAAGTCCTTCATGAACTTTGCATATCCAAACATTTTCTTTAATGCCTCAATGAGCAAGATATTGATGGAAAGTTGCTTCAACTTTGAGATGAAGTGCTGAAACTTACCTTCTTCCTCCTTCTTTTTATGTCTTTGAAGAAAATGAGGGGGAGGTCTATGTATGGGTTTCAACTTTAGCGGCATCACTACTGCATCACTCACCCCATCTTTAGTGCTAGCAACTTCGGTCTCTACATCATTACTATCAACCATCTCCTTGCGAACCTAATCATTATCAATTGGCATCAGTGGGTTAATGGTTTGTTTTCCACCTTGTGGCATCATTGCCATGCACTGCCTCTCATTCTTCAAATTATACACTGTATTGTTGCTCAATGTACCTTTCTGATACTAGTTCAACTGAGTCGACATATGACTAAACTGTTGCTCTAGCTGCTTGATAGCAACAAAATGAGATTTGATTTTTTAATTAATGCTGGAGATGTCAAATTTTATCCCCTTCAGGGTCTCATCCTAAGAGTCAGCCTACTTCAATAGTCATTTAAACATCTCCTCAATTCATAAGCTACAAGCACTAGAGTCACATTTGTGTAGTGATACATATGGACAGTTTTTGTAACCATCTCTGCATCCCAAATCAGCATCTCTGTCCTGGCCCCTGTTCTTGTCAAAGTACCCTCATCGATTGTTCTCTCTGAAGGCGCCATCTCTGTTAAAGTTCTGACATTGATTTCCCTAACTTTGGGGCTAATACTCTTAATTAGACCCTTGGGTGTTAGTCTAAAAATCCCTCATCTAATCAGTGACAAAGTAAGTGTCCTCCTCATAGTAGGGCTTCTCATACATGAGTGCTCTTGGAGGCTGATAATTGACTATATTCACACCTTCCTGGCTTTGCTTTATCAATAACCCCACATTAGTTCTAATTTGAGCAAGCTCTTGTATCATCTCCTTATTTATTTTGCCTGCTCAGAATTAGTAGAAAGAGCTCTTAATTGTCGACTTGTCTCTAGTCCCCCATGCACAGTTCATCTTGAACACTTTCTCCAACCTCTCAGCTATAATAGAAAATGGACAATCTAAAAATGAGCCTCCCATGATAGTGTCAATGACAACTTGGCTATTTTCATCCAGGGCTCGATAAAAGATTTCCACCAAGGCATCATCAACAATCTTGTGCTCAGGGACACTCCTCAGGCACTTTGTAAACATATCCCACGTAGTGCAGATCGAATCACCTAGCAACAGCTTGAAGATGTTGATCTAATCCTTCAACTTCAGCTTCATCAGCTTAGGAAAGAATCTCTCCAAAAAGGCCTTTTGCATTTTCGTCCAACTAGTGATTGAACTCTGCGGGAGCTTGAATAACCGTAGTGTCGCTTTTCTCATGAGAGATAATGGGAAGACACAGAGTCCAATGGTATCCATGGATAGATTCTGGCTCCCCATCATACTCTTGTAGATGAAGATAACGTTGTGTAGATAGTCATGCATATCCTCTGATGGTAAGCCCGCAAACAACCCTCTGTTCTTCAGCATTTGAAGTAACCCACTCGAAACTATAAATTTTGTGTCATCCAATAACGGAGGTAACATGATTGCTCTTGTAACACCCCCTAATTCTTTCCTAACTAATATGGATGTAGATATGCAGGAGATGCTGAGAAAAAATCTAAGAAAAAGCTACAGAAGCCAATTTACTAGAGATATTACGACCCATAGAGAGGTTTATGAGTAGTAAAAGGGGTCTTGTAGGAAATTTTAGTAACTCTGAGTTTCAAGACTTTAGTTTACGGGAGAAGTTCATGACTCGTAGAACCCTTTACAACTTATGGAGGAGGATTTCGTCATAACTTCTAGTGACTTGGATTATAAGTTCATCTTGCTTATGAGGAGGAGTTTATAACTTGTAAAACACATTACGACTCGTAAGATGAGGTTTCATACTAATTTCTAGTGACTTTAACTTTTCGATCCCTACACTACTAAAAAACTGCCAAAAAGCGCCGAACTGCGTCACTTTTTTAGCAACAAGCGATGAAAACGCGACATAGATGGTTTCGTCTCTTTTTTCCTCATCACGTTTTTAAAAGCGACGAACAGCGTCGCCAAAAAACCACGTAGTTCGTCGCCCAAAAAAATAAAAAAAATTTAAACAAAGTCCATCGTTTTTTTATTATTTTTTATTTATTTATTTTTGCGACGGACTTCGTCGCAAATTTTAAAAAAATTAATATTTTTAAAATGAATAAAAATTTAAAACAATTTCTGGGTTTTAAACAAATTTTTTAGAAAAGCGACGGACTAAGCAATGTCGTTTGTCACTTCTTTGGGAAACTTTTTAAAAAAATTATAGAAAACCGACGGACTTAACGACCCCGTCTGTCGCTTTTCTGCAATTGTTTTGATAGCAAAAACCTGCAATTTCTACTACCCACCTGCATTAAAATACAAAATACATAATCTTCCAAATCTAGTTCAATATACCAGTACAACACAATCAACAACAACTAAATCATTCAAAATACGTATTAATAAACACAATTAAAAATAAAGAACACAAAAATTCATAATTTACAAAGTTTTAAATAGTGTCAAAGTTCAACAAAAATTCTAAATTGTCCAAAACTAAAATAGAAGGGAACGAAGGGCTATTTTCAACAAAATCATCCGTACTCTCATTGGATGAGGACCGTCGGGCTAGGCTAAGCATTTGTTGTTTGAGTTCTGCATATTCCTGGGCGCTTCGTGAATCAAATTCTAACAACTGAACGTAAAAATTCTACAACTTCCTGACTCAATGATAACAACTTAAACAAATCAAAGCAACAATGCAAATTAATTTCAACATTTAAACCAAATCAGAGCTAAAGTGCGAATTAATTCCAACAACAATCACAATATCACAAAAAAACAAAAAGGATAAGCATCAACACTAGATGGACACAAATCGATTTTGCAAGAAAATTAATTTTGTCATCAATAGGATCAACTAGTGTTGTCACTTATACCAAACAAACTCATTATGACAATCCAAAAATAAAATAAGTGTCAACACTAGATGGACACAAATCGATTTTACAAGAAAATCAATTTTGTCATCAATAGGATCAACTAGTGTTGTCACTTATACCAAACAAACTCATTATAACAATCCAAAAATACGTTAAGTATCAACACTAGATGGACACAAATTCAATTTTGCAAGAAAATCAATTTTATCATCAATAGGATCAACTAGTGTTGTCACTTATGCCAAATAAACTCAGTATGACAAAAAAAAAAAAATAAGATAAGTGTCAACACTAGATGGACACAAATCGATCTTGCAAAAAAATCAATTTTGTCATCAATAGGATCAACTAGTGTTGTCACTTACGCCAAACAAAACTCATTATCACTATAGCAATACTCTAAAAAACTATGCAAATATTTATAAATACACAATAATTAAAAATTTTATCGAAATAATACCTCGACTTTTGAATTTTAATTATGCTCGTGGTACTTCTATTGGTGGCGCCGGCGAATATTGATAACCTAAAATTTCAAGTACAATTAAAGCACATTATATACAAGTACAAAGTTTAAGAACACAAAGTTACATTAAATTCAAATCTAAAGTTCACAACTTAAAAAGAATAAACATCAATTACAAACAATACATTAAAGTTCAATATAATATTCTAACAAAAAAGTAAATCATGATTCCAAGTTTCAACAAAATAAACAATGATCAAATATGAAAAAAATAGAACAATAGGAATAGCAAATGAACAAAGTAAACACATGACAATATAGTGGATATAGCAAAATTCAACAAATATTATAAAATATGCTAAGACTCAAAAAATAAAAACTAACAATGACAAAAATTATTAAGAACTAGAACAATCATAAGTATTCATCAAAATTTAAAACAAACAAAAGAATTTTTTTTTGGTCAAAGTGTAGAAAATACAATATGTATTAAAAAATAAGAACTAGGCAAAAAATAATGAGATGACAACCTAACATTATAACATACAATTTTATATTATTGTATTAAAAAAAATGTCAATGATATAACAAGATGAGTCGAAAATCAAGATTATGCTAAATCATATAACAATATTAATATTTTAATATTTCTAATCAAAGAAATAACTAAGATAAAATTTGAAAATAAATATACATCTATATCAGTCATAAGATTTATCTATATCTACAACTTACCAATTAATAAATTAAAAGAAAAATGCAATAGATGAAAAAGATGCTCAAATCATTATCAAAAAATTTAAATTAATTATTAATAATATAAAAATCAACCTAATAGAAACAACGAACAAAAATACAAAACAAATGAACTATACTTGCTTGAGAAGTGAACAAATGATTGGACTAGTTACAAATCGGAGATGGAGCTCGTTGGTGTCATTCTCATCTCCAGACCTACATGGTTGGTTGTTCTAGTTTGCTTTTTGAGGCAGAAGAGTAGAGGCAGAGGCTGCGGGGTGATGTTGAGGTGGAGATAGTGAGAAAAGGGCTATTGGACGGAGATGGTTGATGACGGGGTAGAAGCAAGAGGGAGAACCGGGCGGAGATGGAGGAGTTGGGAGGGCCGCGATAGAGTTTTTATGGCAAGGAAGTTTAGGTGGTGAGGTGTGGAGATGGAGAAATGGGAGCAAAAAAATGGAGTGAAGGGGGGGGAGGTAGTTGGCTAGGTCTTTGAAAGAAATTAAAGTAAAAAAAAAACAAAGACAAGGGTTTGGGGAATTTGGGGGTCATTAAAATATAAAACAAATAATAAAAAAACTCTAATTAATCTAGACCATCCAATAAAAAATCAATCAAGGGATGAGATGTACACAAAATAATAAAAAAAATATATTTTTTATTATTTTGATTGTTGACCAAAACAAGCGACGGACTAGGCGATGCCATCCGTCATTATTATTTTTTTCAAAAATAATTATTTTAATAAAAATAGTGACGGAAAGTGTCACTTTGTCTGTTACAATTTTTTAGAATTAAAAATATAATTATAAATATTTGTGACGGATAGCGTCGTAATGCTACTAAATTATTATATATTAAATAAAAACAATTGGCGGAAAATTATGCCAAAAATTGCGACGGACATATAGACATTGTCCGTTAGTTTTTATTATCAAATATTTTTTTTAAAAAAATATATAAAAGCGACGGACTGCGTTCTTTAGTCCGTCGCTTTTTGGAGCGACGCAATCTATTGCTTTTTGGGAGTTTTTTTAGTAGTGCTAGTTTATGAGGGACCTTCTAGGACTTGTAGAATCATCTACGACTCGTAGATGGGGCCTTGCAGACCCCAATAATAGTTTTAATGAGGGGTATTCTTGTCCATTCTGATTCTTATTTAAATAAATCCCTGATCATTTTGGGCAGAGATAGGGTCTTAAAACAAACCCTAAGGGTATTCATTCTTCATTCCACACTTGGGTTTTCTTAAGAGCAAAAGAAGAGGAGAAAGAAATAGGATTTTTAATTCAAGCACAAGGATTGATTGAAGATCGATTGTTTCTTCAATTCCTAGGTATGTAGGCTTACCAAAATGTGAAATTCCTTTTTTTACATGCCCCTTCAACATCTTGAGTCAAGATTTGTGAAAGAGTTGAGATTTGAGATATTCTACTACCCTTTGAATCTTTGTTTTCATCGTCTTATTATATCACATAAGATAATTGCTATATTGCATGAGTATTAATATGAGATTTATATATGTATTCATACTTGATAGCATGAATCCTAAATCACATGATTCTATAAAATTCTATTCATATCATCGAATATTTGAGTTGATGTAAATTGGGCGTTTAGAGTTGAGTAATTTGAGCATGCTTGAGTATGAGGAGCATGTTGCATTGAGTCACATATATCACTACATATGAGTACTTTGGTTGCATTACCTGAGGAGTCATGTTGAGTGAGTCTAAGTGACTGTTGAGTTAGAGTTGAACTTGATGATTTGCATTGATTGAATGAATTGATGAGTGATTGAGATGAGATACCCCAAAGGGGTTGAGTTTTGAGTTGATTGATGAGTTGAGTCTTGAGTTGATTGATGAGTCGAGTATATTTTATCCTTGGGAGTAGTATCGAGCACTGAGTAGGGAGCGAGTATACATCTAGTTTAACCTACAAAACTACGTTACCAGTGTAGAATAGTCATTACAGCTCATTCTGGCGACTCTAGTCCTGCAAGTGGACATTTATTATGGATCCATGAGAGAGTTGGTCGCCCTTTTTCATGGCAAGTTAAGGTCAAGCATGGCAATAATGTCGAATTCATTGTGTATCACCTAATTAAAGGTGGTGGGTTGAGGATGCTGGTTAAGAGAAACTCCCAAGCAACACTGATTGAGTATGCCATTTCAAACTGAGTCTATTTTTACTGAGTACACTTTAAAAAGTATGATTTACAAAAACTTACATATTGAGTCGAGCATAAGTTGAAGAGTCGAGATGAGTAAGTTGAGCTTTATTCTCATGAGCTATTTTACATATTAGTATATTCCATGTACTAATATCCATTTAGGCCTGCATCATTGTATGATGTAGATACAGGTGATAGAGGACTTCAGCCCCTACATCATTGAGGTCCAGATCAGTATATTTTAGAGTTGGTGAGCCCCTCCTTGCATTTTAGAGGAGCCCTTTTTATTTTTCTTATTTTCAATTGAGTACTTATTTTCTTTGATTTGAGGTGCCCATGACCTATTATGGTACCATCTATACTTATTGAGTAGAGGCTTCATAGACACTGAGTAAAGGATTGTCGAGTATTTTTTATTCTATACTTATTTACTGAATACTATGAATAGTTGAATTACATTTGTTTCATATATTGCCTTCCTATTTGAGTTATTCTTTCGTTGTTAAGTTGATGTGACGATGAGGCCAAGTGGTTCTCTTGGGGAATCAATAATGGTCCTTCAAGTGCTGGCCATACCATGGGTACCCTCCCGAGGCGTAATAAACTTGGTATTAGAGCACAGGGTTCAAGAGTCTTAGGGAGTCTCTGAAGCCATGTCTAGTAGAGTTTTTTTTATAGGTATGTTGTGCACTACACTTAATAAGTGGGAGGTTATAGGACATTAGGAATGGTTACACTTCTTTAATATTCTGAGTTCGTGCGACAGAGTTGAAAGCTTTATAAACTTCTTTTCTAAGTCATGCGTTATGCGATTACAGATCATGCCTCCAAGACCCACCGTGACCTAGAGAAATGCTTCAGCTATCACTACTGAAAACCCTACCTTAAAGATGCCTCCTTAGATGGAAATGAGGGGCCTAGGCTAACCAACAAGGTCTACTGGTGTTCATGTAACACCTACTGCTCCACGTGCTCCCACCACAGAGGCTGACTTTAGAGGAGATATCGCCATACTCACACAGTTGGTAGATACCCAGAGCGGGAGCCAGGGTTCATAGACTCTTAGTTCTAGCTCTCATGAGCTAACAATTGCCTCCAGACTAAGTGTCTTTCTGAGGATGAACCCACCTATCTTCATGGGTCTAAAGGTTGACGAGGACCCTCAGAATTTTATTGATGAGATGTGGAAGGTGCTGAAAACTATGTATGCAACTAAGACTGAGAGAGTTAGCTTGCTGCTTATTAGCATAGGGATGTTGCTAATGTTTGGTACAACCAGTGGGAGGAGGGTTGAGGTAAGGATGTTGAGCACGCTACTTGGGAAGAGTTTGAGAGTGTCTTCCTTGATTATTTCTTTCCTCAGGAATTGAGAGAGGCAAAGGTTAAGTTGTTTGTGAACCTAAAACAAGAGGGGATGACTATTAAAAAGTATAGCCTGAAGTTCATCCAATTATCCAGGTATGCCCCAGAGATGGTCCAGGATATGAAGAGAAAGTGCGAGGCAGCATTGTTAATTTTGGGTATGGATATCTCCAGAATGATAGTTTATGCCCAGCAGACTGAGGAGGATAAAAAGAAAGATAGAAAAGAGCACCTAAGTAAGAAGGCCAGATCAACAGGGCCTGAGCCTACCCAAACTAAGCAGTGTAACGGAGACATGCCTTATTTCCAGAAGAGGTCTTTGAGCTATGTACCATCTTCGGCTAGTGCACCAAACCCGAGCCACAGGTCCCAAGGTCAGCCAAACTTTAGGGAACAGGGTGCACAATCTCAAGCAAGTGAGATCCTTGCCTCTAAAAAGAAGCCACCTTGTGGGAAATATGGCAGGATGCATCTGGGATAATGTAGAAAGGAAGGGAATAGTTCCTACAAGTGTAAACAGACAGGCTATTTTTAGAGGGAGTGTTCGATCTAGGGCAATAAGGCCTAGTCCTCTACCACAGTACCACTAGTGAGGGGTAACCAAAGAGGTACTATACCAAGGGCAGGTGGTGGGACAAACCATCTATATACGATGGGAAACCGACAGGATTAAGAGGTGCACCAGATGTTGTGACTGGTATGCTTTGAGTCTTTACCTTTCCTTGCAATGCTTTACTTGATCAAGGTAAAACTTGTTCTTTTGTGATGCCATATATAGTAAGTAAATTTGAGATTCTTTTTGAGTGTTTGCTTGATCCATTTTTTATTTCTACTCCTGTTGGTGAGTTCATTTGAGCTGAGAGGATCTATAGAGATTGTGTGGTGTCCATCTATTATAGGGACACTCTTGTTGACTTGATTGAGTTGGAGATGGTTGATTTCGACATGATCCTTGGTATGGATTGGCTTCATGCTTGCTATGCCTCTGTTGATTCTGAACTCAGACTGTCAAATTCCAGTTCTCAAATAAATCTGTTATTGAATGGAAGGGAAAATCTATTACGCCACAAGGTAAGTTTATTTCTTACCTCAAGGCCCGATGACTTATTTCTAAATAATGTATCTATCACCTCATGCAAGTCAAGTTTGATGATGTTGAGTCCCCTTCTCTTAAGTCTGTTCCAATTGTGAGTGAGTTTTCAGATGTGTTCCTTGAGGATTTTCCCGGAGTCCCTCCTTATAAGGAGATCAACTTCGGAATTGATATCCTCCCGGATACCCAGCCTATTTCTATTCCGCCATATAAATGGCCCCTACGGAGTTGAAAGAGTTAAATGAGTAGTTGTAGGATTTGTTAGAGAAAGGATTCATAAGGCCGAGTGTCTCTCCGTGGGGTGATTCGGTCTTGTTCGTGCGAAAGAAGGATGGTTGCCTAAGGGTGTGTATTGATTATCGTCAATTGAATAAGGTGACTATTAAGATTAAGTATCCCCTTTCGAGGATTGATGACTTGTTTGACCAACTTCAGGGTGCCACTGTTTTCTTTAAGATAGACCTTAGATCAGGCTATCATCAGTTGAAAGAGAGAGAATGTGACATCCTAAAGATGGCTTTTCAAACTTAATATGGTCATTTTGAGTTCTTAGTTATGTCATTTGGGTTGACAAATGCACCCACAACTTTTATATACCTGATGAACAGAGTATTTAGACAATATCTGGACATGTTCATGATCACGTTCATTGATGATATCTTGGTGTATTCCAGAGATGAGGAAGAGCATGCCAATCACCTCAGGATCGCTTTGCAGACACTCCGAGACAATGTGTTATATGCAATGTTTTCTAAGTATGAATTTTGGCTCAAATCTCTGGCTTTCTTAGGTCACATGATTTCTGGAGAAGAAATTAGTGGATACTCAAAATATTAAGGTAGTTAAGAATTGGCCAAGACCAACCTCTCCAATGGATATAAGGAGCTTTTTCGGATTGGATGGATATTATCGAAGGTTTGTTGAGGGATTTTCTTCTATATCCATACTATTGACCAAATTGGCTCAGAAAAAGGTCAAGTTTCAATAGTCTGATGAGTGTCAGAGGAGTTTCCAAGAGTGGGAGACGAGGTTAACCACTGCACCAGTGTCGACCTTGCCTGATAGAACATATTGATTTGTTATCTACTATGATGCTTTGAGAGTGGGGTTGGAATGTCTGTTGATGCAGAAGGGAAGTGTTGTTGCCTATGCATCTAGACAGCTTACGATGTATGAGAAAAATTATCCCACTCACAACTTGGAGTTGGCAGCTGTGGTGTTTGCTCTCAAATTATGGTGCCACTACCTATATGGAGCACATGTTGATGTATTCACAGACCACAGGAGCCTAGAATACATCTTCACCTAGAAGGAACTTAATCAAAGGCAGAGGAGATGGCTTGAGCTACTCAAAGACTATGATATAAGCATCCTCTACCATCCAGGTAAAGCTAATGTGGTTGGTGATGCTCTTAGCAGGTTGTCCATGGGAAGCACCACCCATGTAGGAGAGGAGAAGAGAGAGTTAGCCAAAAAGGTTCACAGACTAGTACAATTGGAAGTCTAATTAAATGAATCAGGCAAAGGAGGAGAGTCTAATTAGACGAATCAGGCAAAGGAGGAGTTCTTATGCAAAATGGTAGGCATCATCTCCAAGTAGTGGAGGTGAAGGAGAAACAAGATTAAGATCCTGTCTTATTGCAGTTCAAAGAGGATATGCATAAGAAAAAGGTAATGGCTTTTGCCAAAGGGAGAGATGTAGTATTAAGGAATCAAGGCAGATTATGTGTTCTTGATATTGATGGTGTTAGAGAGAGGATTATAGTAGAGGCCCACAGTCCCAGATATTCCATCTATCCAGAGTTGAATAAGATGTACCATGACTTGAGAAAAAGTTTACTGGTAGAGTAGAATGAAGAGAGATATTGCTGAGTTTGTTTCTAAGTGCCCCAATTGTCAACAAGTCAAAGTTGAGCACCAAAGGCCATGCAGAGTGGCTCAGAAGTTTGACATTCCAGAATGGAAGTGACAGGTGATTAACATGGACTTTGTTATCAATTTACCGAGGTCTCACAGATAGCATATTTCGATTTGGGTGATAGTTGATCGGATGACTAAGTCTGCACACTTCTTAGCACTTAAGATGACTGACACCGCGGAAGATTATGCCCGACTCTATATAAGGGAGGTTGTTAGATTTCATGGGGTCCCTTCGTCCATCAGCTCTGATAGTGGAGCCCAATTCACCCCGCAGTTGTGCAGATCATTTTAGAGGGGTTTGGCTACGAAGGTGCACCTTAGCACTGCCTTTCACCCACAAACGGATGGCCAAGTAAAGCATACGATTCAAATATTGGAGGACATGTTGAGACCATGCACAATTCACTTTAAAGGTAATTTAGATGACCACTTACCCATGATCAAGTTTGCCTACAATAATGGTTTCTATTCGAGCATTCAAATGACATCATTTGAGGCACTCTATGGGAGGAGTTGTAGGTCGCCAAATGAATGGTTTGAGGTAGTGAAGCGGAGTTGATTGGACTAAACTTGGTTCACCAACCTATAAAGAAGGTGAAATTATTTGAGAAAGACTGAGGACTACACAAAGTTGATAGAAATCCTTCACAAATGTTAGAAGAAGAGACTTAGAGTTTGTGGTCAATAATTGGGAGTATTTGAAAGTGTCACCCATGAAGGGTATAATAAGATTCGGTAAGAAAGGAAAGTTGAGTTTGAGGTACATTGGCCCTTATTAGATCATAAAGAGAGTGGACAATGTGGCATATCAGTTAGAACTACCATCAGAGTTAAAGGCAATTCACCCAGTTTTCCACATTTCCATGCTCAAGAAGTGTTTGGGAGATCCAAAATTGATTGTGCCTGTTGAGAGTACTAGAGTGAAAGATAGTTTGAGATATAAGGAGGATCCTATCTAAATCCTTGATCGTCAGGTTAAAAAGTTGAGAACTAAAGAGGTTGCATCTGTCAAAGTGCTGCGGAGGAATCAACTCGTAGAAGAAGCTACTTGGGAGGAGGAAGAGGACATGAAGGCCAAATACCCTCATTTGTTCCTATTTTTTGATGATGAGAGAGTTGATGGTAATGATTTCCCTCTAAATTCTTTATTTTCCATTCCTTTAGTCCTTCTTTTCATTCTTCATATGATAGACAGTAGAGTTCTAGAGTTCGAGTAGGATCGATGTGATTTGTGGACTGCTTGATTGTTTTACTTGTAAATTTCTTGATTGTATGAGTGAGTTGAGAGCTGGTCGATTGTTATAGTTCATAAAGAGATTCATTCCATGACTTAAATCCCTAGATTTCTCTTCATTCGAGGACAAATGATCCCAAGGGGGAGATAATGTAACACCCCCTAATTTTTCCTACTTGATATGGATGTAGATGTGTAGGAGATGCTGAGAAAATATCTAAGAAAAAGCTACATTAATTGATTTATGAGAGACAGTACAACCTGTAGAGAGGTTTATGAGTCGTAAAAGAGATCTCATAAGGAATTCCAATAATGTTGATTTTTAAGAACCTTCAATTTACTAGAGGAGTTTACGACTCATAGAATGCTTTACGACTCGTAGAGGAGGGTTTTATGTCAAATTCTAGTGACTTAGATTACAGATTCATCTTGCCTACGAGGAGGAGTTTATGACTTGTAAAACACATTATGACTCGTACGATGAGGTTTTGTACTAATTTCCAGTGACTCCAACTTTTCGTTCCCTAGTTTACGAGAGGCCTTATATGACTCGTAAAATCATCTATGACTCTTAGAGAGGGCCTCGTAGACCCTACAATAGTTTTAATGAGGGGTACTCTTATCTATTTTGATTCTTATTTAAACAAATCCCTAGTCATTTTGGGCACGGATAGGGTCTTAAAACAAACCCTAAGGATATTCATTCTTCATTCCACACTGGGGTTTTCTTAAAACAAAAAGGAGAGGAGAAAGAGCTAGGATTTTCAATTCAAGCACAAGGATTGATTGAAGTACGATTATTTCTTCAATTCCCAAGTATATAAGGCTTACCAAAATGTGAAATTCCTTTCTTCACATGCCCCTTCAACATCTTAAGTCAAGATTTGGAAAAGGGCTGAGATTTGAGAAATTCTACTACCCTAACATTGAATCGTTGTTTTCATCATGAGCTTTTATTATATCACATGAGATAATTTCTATATTGCATCAGTGTTACTATGAGATTTGCACATGTATTTCATACTTGATAGCATAAGCACTAAATCACATGATTCTATGAAATTTTATCCATATCGTCGAATATTTGAGTTGATGTAAATTGAGCATTTAGAGTTGAGTAATTTTAGCATGATTGAGTATGAGGAGCATGTTACATTGAGTCACATATATTACTACATATGAGTACTTTGCTTGCACTACCTGAGGAGTCATGTTAAGTGAGTTTAAATGACCCTTGCATTTGAGTTGATCTTGATGATTTGCATTGATTCAATGAGCTGATGAATGACTGAGATGAGTTAAGATGAGATACCCCAAAGGGGTTGAGTTCTGAGTTGAGTGATGAGTTGATTGATGAGTTAAGTTTTGAGTGGATTGATGAGTCAAGCATATTTAAGCCTTAGGAGGAGTATTGAGCACCGAGTGGGGAGCGAGTATGCATCTACTTTAAATCACAGAGCTATGTTGTCAGCATAGGATAGTCGTAACAGCTCATTTTGGCTACTCTAGTCCCGCAAGTGGACATTTATTATGGATCCATAAGAGAGTTGATCACCCTTTTTCGTGGCAAGTTAAGGGTGGGCATGACAATGTCATCAAATTCATTGTGAATAACCTAATTAAAGGTGGTGGGATGAGGATGTCAGTTAAGAGAAACTTCTAAGCAACACTGATTGAGCATATCATTTCAAACTAAGTCTATTTTTACTGAGTACACTTTTAAAAGTATTATTTACCAAAACCTGCATATTGAGTCGAGCATGAGTTAAAGAGTCGAGATTAGTAAATTGAGCTTTACTTTCTTGAGCTATTTTACATACCAGTAAATTCCATATACTGACGTCCATTTAGGCCTGCATCATTTTATGATGCTGATACGGATGATAGAGGACTTCATCTCGCGCATCATTGATGTCCATATCAATACACTCTAGAATTGGTGAGCCCCTCCTTGCATTTCGGAGAAACCCTTTTTATTCTTATTATTTTCATTTGAGTACTTATTTTCTTTGATTTGAGATACCCATGGTCTGTCATGGCACCATCTAGACTTGTTGAGTAGAGGTTTCATAGATACTAAGTAGAGGATTGTTGAGTATTTTGTATTCTAATCTTATTTACTGAATACTATAAGTAGTTAAATTACATTTGTTTCAAATAATGCCTTCCTATTTGAGTTATTCTTTAGTTATCGATTTGATGTGATGATGAGGCCAAGTGGTTCTCTTGGAGAATCAACAATGGTCCTTCAAGTGCCAGCCATGCAAGGGTACCCTCTCGGGGTGTGACAGCTCTAGTGATATCCATCGCCATAGGGCCAAGCCTGTGTTAATTTCATGTGTTTGTCTCGGCTTGAAGATCCTGTGGTGATGGATCTATATCCTTAAGTGGTGGTGGTGGGTTCTCATTATTTGCATTTAGTGATACATTTATGGCATCATTTGCAGTGTTATTCACATTGTTTTGGGCCATTCTTCTTAGTGTCTTCTGGATCTTAGGGTCAAACAGAGTCAAGGGATTGCCTCGACTATGAGTGTTGTGCATACACTACACCTATATGCTAAAACAAAACAAAAATAACAAGAAACATAAAATAAGGAAATAAAGGATTAATTCTTGAATTACACAAATTAAATCAATCTAAAAGTCGTATTCCCTGGCAGCGGTGCCAAAATTTTAGTGTATCCCTTTTAAGGTATAAGCAGTCATTGTCAAAATATATAACCTAACCGAGGTTAGGGTTGATTCCATAGGAATATGATGTAGACCTGTAGTATTTAGTAGCAAGTTGAATGAATTAACTTACTTATCTCCTAAAAGCGGGGGGTTTTGTAATTGCAAGAAATAAACCTAAACTAGAAGCAAGTGTTGTGAACTAGTGAGGGAAGTAACTAGGGTATTGTGTTCCCCATGAATTTCTAACATAGTATCACCATATAATCATAATTTTTTCTAGTATGTAGCATGCAAAACAATAAGTTAAATTTATCAAACCCTTTGATCTAGGCAAGATGTAAATTTTACTACATGATTTGATCCATCCTCCTAGTGTAACATTACTAACCCTTACATTTTCTTCCAATGCAATCTCCTCTATATCTAGTTTGGTTGATTAGACGAGAGGGATCACATCGAATCCTGTTAATTAATCTCTTTTTTTATACATTACTACCTTGATCCAGTCAATATGAATTAGTCGGGTTCTAACGTTGGACACCATTAAAAAGCATTCATAACGAAGAGACTTAATTAATACATGCATGCACACTTTTCAAAAATTACATATTATCTAGTTTTACCTTGTTAGTTTTTCATGGTTTCCACAACCATAGTTGTAGATTTAGCTATGCATAATCATTGTAGATGAAAGAATCATATTATAGAATAGCATAATTGAACACTTACAATGATGAAATTAAGAACATAAAATCCAAATCTCTCCAAAAGAAATCACAATGTAATGCTTCAATGTGAAAATCACAAAAGATAAAGTCTCAAAAGTTTTTCTCTGTTCTCTCGTGTGACTCTTTGCTAAAAAAAACCTAAAAAAAACCTATTTATAATAAGTAAAATACAAATTCAAAATTAAATAGAAAACTAGATGCGATAGCTTCTACAGACTGGGTTACAGGTCATATAAAGAACCGCAACCCATACTTGGGCTTTGTACTCTACAACTTCCAAAAATTAACTTCCCTTCTATGAGACCTCTTTATGGGCTGTCTTTAGATCTACGACCCATGGAGGGTTTCGTCTGCCAGATTTTCTAAAACTCTTTGATTTTTGATCCTCCAGGCATGTAACCAATCCATGACTCATGAAAGATTCTATGGCTGGTCTGACAATTTATGGATGCAATATCAAAAACTTGGCCCTTCACTAGATCTCATTCACAAAACCTCTCTACAGCTCATGGAAATAACTACGGCCCGTATAGTAGCACATAAGTCCTCAAAAACTGCAAATATGTAGAACTTTGCCCCAAATCATACCAAATCCTATAATCCTGCAAAATAAACATAAAAACACATTAAACCCACTAACATCTCTTTGAGAACATATAAAATTTCAAGTTTTAGGCATCATAAGTGCTGCAATTTTTCAGCATATCATCCTCAATTGATGATAACTGGATCTCAAATCAATTTTGAAGAAATGAGTATCCCCTTGTAGCTGATCAAACAAATCATCTATACTTGGAAGGGGATACTTGTTCTTGATGGTGAACTTATTGAGTTGCTGATAATTAATGCACATATGGTGTGACCCGTCCTTCTTCCTTACAAATAACAGTGACACAACCCATAAAGATCGGCTAACTCTAATGAAGCCCTTCTCCAATAAATCTTTTAGTTGCTCCTTTAACTCCTTTAATTCTACACGAGCCAGTCTATAAGGAGGGATTGAGATAGGTTGAGTATCGGGTAAAAGGTCTATTCTAAAGTCTATCTCCCTTTAAGAAGAACACCTGGTAACTCACTTGGGAAGACATTAGGTAATTCACTTGCAATGAGGACCGACTCAAGAGAAGGAACTATGGAAGAAACATCTTTGACCCTCACCAAGTAGTAGATGTACCCCTTGGAAATCATTTTGCGGGCTTTTACAAAAAAATGAATTGACCACTACACAAAGATCTAGTTACTACCCTCTTATTTAAGAACTGGCTCATTAGATAATTAGAATTTAACCCTACGGGTTCTATATCAGTTGGAGGCATAAGAAGCATACAACTAATCCATCCCCATAATCACATCAAAGTCTACCATGGAATGCTCTACTAAGTTACATAGAATTACTTTATGCAAGATAGAAATAAGACAACCTCTATAGACTCTTCAGGCTATGATAGACTCACCTACGGGGTTACTTACCTCATAGGGCTCATGGAGGACTTTGGGACATGCATGAATCTTATATGCAAAGAATGGGGTTACAAATGCATAATAATCAAAAAGTGCATATACATCATAATTCAGAACTCTTAAGATACCGGTAACCACATCCGAAGCTTCTTCGACCTCTTAGTGACCATGAAGAGCATAGGATTGATTGGTCCTTTGGGTGCATTGAATTAGACCCTTTTGGACTTTAGGCCTTGGTCTTCTCGCCTACAATCGTTAGCATGGTGGCCGGCCTTCCTACAAGTAAAGAAAAAATTTAACCCAGCTAGTCATTCTCTTCTGTGAGGCTTCCCGCACTTAGGGCAATTTGAACTTTGGGGCTTGGGAGCCACCCCCTTATCCTTCTAGGAGAGGAGTGTTGGTGGATCCTTACCCATCTTGATTTTGGCCATAGAGTAACTCCCAGCTTCTTCTCAAGCCCTATTGGACACCCTTACCCTTTCACGAAGCTTCTTTTTGTCAATTTGCTCCACGTACATCATCAAGCAGGAAATGTCTATCTCCTTGACCAACATGGTCGTCTTGCATTCCTTGTAAACCAACTCAAAGACACCTAAAATAAACTTGATCATGTAAGCCCTCAAATTCATGACCATGAATGGAGCAAACTTTGGAAATTTAGTGAATTTGAGGCCATACTCCCTTATGCTCATCCTCCTTTGCTTCAAGTTGATGAATTCCTGTACCTTTGCCTGCCTAAGATCGATGGGTTAGAACCAATCCAAAAAGGCTTAATTGATTTCCACCTAACAAATAGGATACACTCCTTGACCTCTCTAGTTGGCCTACTGCTCGAACCAAATCTTAGCCACTCCTTTAAGTTAGTAGGCCCTTAACTTGGCTGACTCTTTAGATAGAATGCATATCATTGCCATAACACGATAAGCTTCCTCAATAAACTCAATAGGATCCTCATCCGTCTTTGACCCATGAAATTTTGGTGGGTTCATCATGAAGTCACATACTCTTGTGGCCAAAATAGGCACTTGAGGAGGAACAAACACCTCCTAATTTTCCTAGTTGGCCAAGGCTTAGGGCAATAAAGTGAATACAGCTTGTAACTCAATATGTGACAATCCATCATCCTTCTAAAGTAGAGAGACTTATTTCTCAATAATACCTCGCTGATGGGGAACTTTTTGTGGTGGCATGATCTAGAAGCAACAAAAATCCCATCGTTAGTTAGTGGAAAACCTTATTTACCTCTAAGGCATGACAAGAATAAGAAATAAAGGAAGACTTTCCTAAACCATCTCATAGACTCTAACTCAAGATAGTGGCGCGCTTCACAACCTTGAATGAGACTCTACGGTACATGGTATACATGGACATCCGAGGAATATTTAAAAACCTCATGCTCAGATACCAAGTTTGTAATGACCCGACCTAGGGGCCTAGTTGTCACACGATGAATGAGACACTTGAAGGCACCTCACCCAAGCCATCTCCAGCATCTTAAGCATTCATAGGTATTTAAGTAAAACTTTTGCAAAAGAAAATAGGGGAAAAGGGTCTAAGGGTTAATTTTTGACAATGAAGCAACATTAAAAGTAGTAGAAATACTACAATCAATTTATTTGTCCATATGCATACCATCTAAATCATAAACAAATGGGACTGGTATA
>DF358188.1:54581-75160 GCA_000787875.1 Solanum virginianum
GTCGATCTCTATTGAATAAAAACAAATCCATAGTAAGGGAACATAGAAAATAAAAGCCTCAAAAAGGCCATTACCACATTATCTTAGACAAAACAAAGATACAAGGTAGAAGAAAAAGTGGAGGAGTCCCAAACTCAATAAGTTACTAGTCTTGGACGCCAAAAACTTACCTTGAGCTGGTGGAGGAGTGCCTAACCCTACGCGGCTAAATCATGCAGAAAAAATATGTGTTAGTACATTGGATTGTACTATGTATGTGAGATGCAATGCATGGATGAAATCATAATGCCATCATTATTAAACATAACATATAAGGATGCATAGAATGAAAGACACATAAGCAAAGCTTAAACATGCACAAGGAATATGGCTCAAGATCAGTATGAGACAATGTAAAAAAATGAACATAAGGTGAAGACAGAGCATAAGACCATAAGCTTATGGGAATGAACCTCAACCGACATATAAGATCATGTGAGCTACTACATGGAGTCCAACATAACTTCCTATACTGGCACGAGGAGATCACTTGTCGGGTGGAACTCCATCAACCTTAGCATACATCATTATAACATAAATGACCTATGTGGATCCATTAGCCTAGCCTACAAGGGCTCCTATGGTGGGGCATAGTTAATGTGACAAAAAGGTTACTTTCATAAGTTGCAACCGTAGGAGTAATTTGAACTTAAAACCCACTAAGTGAGAATTGTCCTTTTATCTTAGGGACCTTTCTTAAACATCTTTTAGGGCATTTAACATCAAATGCATATGTTTGATAAACTTAAATTTCAAAAGCCTCATTAATTCCCTAATCATAATCATAAGTCAGAGAAAGCTTTACTTGAAAACTAGGTGGGCTTAGTTTTTTCATGGAACAATCATAAATCACATAAGACATAGGAAATTTCTTTTAAAAGAAACATTGAAATAGCCCAACTTTGATCATATCAAAAATCATCATGGAATCAACATCACATTTCAAATAAGCATATATTTACTTGAACTTCATAAGTATCATATAATGTCACAAAGATCATGAAATCATCATAAGCATGCATATTAACTTGAGGAACTTAAAGAAAAGGTAAAATACTTAATAGGCAACTTTATGGGTGAAAGGATACCTATAAATCAACTCACATATCTTAGAAGAACTGAGAGAATCAAACTTGTAGGATTGAGAAAGAATTTTAGAACCCTACACTTGCCCTAGCTTGTCTTTGAGAGCCCCTTTTTATCTTAGAAATTTAGAGAGTAATGAATGGGAGAATTGTCACCACCCAAGCCTAGGTCCTAGATGTGACATGGTGCATGAGGAACTAGAAGTGACCCCAGCCAAGCCTCTTAACATATTATTATACATCCTTGGTCGTGGAAGCAATAAAATAACAATAAAAGATAGAATTAGGGATAACCAAGGCTAAGGAACATCTTTCGTTACATAAAACATCATAGAGTAAAGAGAGTCAAGGCTTATAGCATCAATACATATCTTGTCCAACAATACTTCTAGACATAGAACTTAGCGGTGACCAAGACAAGCAACCGGGCTCACCCTCACAGTCAAGCATACAATAAATAGGAAAGATAGTCCTTATACATAGCATAAGATCAAGTCATTATCCCCAAAGTTGATGACTTACCACTTGCTTTGTAGAAAGTTGTACTAGCCATGTGGAGGAGGAGAATTATCAAACGGGGCTCCAGCTCCTACATGGTAACATCATGTAGGCATAGAGTATGAATTAGTACATTTGAATATACTAAATATGTAGGATACAATGCAACAATAGATAGGCAACATAGGCAAAATGCAATATCATAGGCAAGAGATAGCATAGTAACAATATGACATTAATGATGGATGCTTGAAGTAAGCGATGCTTATATAGACAAAATACATGTCTAGAGAATGACCATCAATATAGAATATCCAAGGCCTACTACCCCCTTGGAGAGGCAAATGAGGTACAAGTACCTCAATATGGTTAATGAGGTACCAACCCCTCAATATGGTTATGCGGGCCTACTGCCTCCCATACTAGGCAACCAAGATATAAACCCCTCGATATGGTTAATGACATACCAACCCTTCATTATGATTATATGGGCCTACTACCCCCGTACTAGGAAACCAAGGTACAAACCCCTCAATGTGGTTACCTGGGCCTATAACCCCTCAAGCTAGGCTTGGTCAACTCACAACACTATGGAAGTTCATCATGAAATTAACATATATACAACATACTTTCATCATCATAAAGTCATATATCTCATATGCCAAGCATTAGACCTTCAACAACTCAAGAATCATAATACAGATATTTTACCAAACACTTGGTGGGTGGCTATGCTAGTGTAAAACCATGCCATCAAAGAGTGAAATCATGCAAGAAATCTTGAAGTAAATCATCCTACCAATACTTGGTAACACTATCATACAATATACATCAAAACCCTTCATTAAATTTCAAGTTAGATCTAAGATTCATAGCTCACTACATGTCAAAGCAGCCATACTTTTACAAAACCCCAACATGGTTCATAGTCAAATTTATAGTGATAAACCTATATGTAAAATCAACTTAAAAGTATGTAAATTATATGAAATGGAAGCTTGCACACACAACCTAGCTTGGTACCATAGTGATAAACCTATATGTAAAATCAACTTAAAAGTATGTAAATTATATGAAATGGAAGCTTGGGCACCATAGGTGAAAGGACCAAATGGTTAAAACCCACTTAGGTCCAAGACTTTTGGGTCTTGGACCGAACTAAAAATTAGGCACAAAAATAACACACTGGCGTGCCCCAGGCGCGACACTGGAAATTGCTCACTTTGTTTTTTCAAATTTTAATACGGTTGCTCTAAAATTGGGGTTAGACCTATTCCCTACTCAATTTGACCCCATGATCAAGAATATGAAGTCAGATTTTTGATATAATGCACAAGTTTTGAGATATATGGAAATTACGATTTTGGGCAATTTCAAGACACATTTTCGGGCACTTTTTGCTGTCTTTTCAATATCTTCCTCTTGGGAACATTCGTCCCCGAATATCAAAGAAACGTATATGAGAAGAGTAATCATAAAGATGTCAGTCCCAACATAGAATGCAACAATAGACTTAAAACACCATTTATTTCAAAATCTCAACATCAGTATAAAATCACCATGAACTTTGTCAATATAAACATGAACGCATGCAAATGACTTAGGGGCTGAAACATAGGACTTAAAATCATAAAAAAGACTTGACGTGTTATTATAAGCTTGAATAGAATGAAGGAGGTATGGATATTGCTTCTCCACGCCCGCTCCAGCTCCCCGAGAGACACTATTGGCTTGACGATACCTCTAAAAGGGCTTTGACGATCACTACACCCTTATTAATTAATTTTCCACCCTTCCATCCAATACCTCTACCGGGACCTTCTCCTAAGCCAACTTATCCTCCTCAATGCCCACAACCTTAAAGAGGCACAATAGCATTAGGGTGACCCACACATTTCCTCAACATAGACATATGGAAGACCGGATGAACCAATTCCATTTCACTAGGCAATTCCAACAGGCCACCTTACTAATTCTCCTCATCGCCCTCTAAGGACCCACAAACCTTGGACTTAGCCACATGAAAAATTGGATGAACCAATTTCATCTAACTAGGCAAATCCAACTCGTAGGCCACCTTACTAATCCTCCTTATCACCCTATTAGGACCCACAAACCTTGGACTTAGTTTACCCTTCTTACCAAAATGAACCACACCCTTCATGGGTAACACCTTCAAATAGACCCAATCACCAACTTTAAGTTCAAGCTTTCTTCTAGTCACATCGACATAGGACTTTTGGCGACTTTAGGCTATTTTCAACCTTTCTCTAATCAACCTTACCTTCTCCATAGCATCCATAACTAGATCCGCACCTAACAAAGCCATTTCTCCCACTTCAAACCACCTAACTGGTAATCTATAATGTCTAGTATAAAGGGCCTCAAACAGAGCCATGCCAATGTTAGAATGATAGATATTTTTATAAGCAAACTCAATCAATAGAGGATGATCATCCCAACTATCCTTAAACTCTAAAATACAAGCCCTAAGCGTATCTTCAAGAGTTTGGATAGTTCTCTCGGCTTGGCCATTCGTTTGAGGGTGAAAGGTCGTAATAAGATTTACCTTGGTTCCAAGACCTCTTTGGAGGGGCCTTCAAAAGTGTGAATTGAATTGAGCACCATGATTCGATATGATAGACAAGGGAACCCCATGCAATCTCACCAATTTATGAATGTAAAATTTAGCATAGTCTTCGACCCCATGAGTAGTCTTAACTGGTAGGAAATGAGCCGACTTTGTCATCCTATCAACCATAACCCCAAATAGAATCAAAACCTTTTCTAGTCTTAGGCAACCCAACCACAAAATCCATGTTAACTTCCTCCCACTTCCAAGTGGGGATCTCTATGTCTTGGGTTATCCTGCCCGACCTTTGGTGTTCGGCTTTGACTTTTTGGCAGCTATTGCAATCGGATATAAATTTGGCAATATCTTTCTGCATACCTCCCCACAAAAATACATCCCTCAAATCCCTATACATCTTGGTGGAACTGGGGTGGATAGAATAGGAAGAATTATGAGCCTCATCAGGAATCTTCTTCCTCAGATCATCAACACAAGGCACACACAACCTAGCTTGGTACCTAAGGACACCATCTCCCCCTTGGGAGAAAACCTCCACCTTGCTCTCTTTCACCAAGGCCTTCAATTCTAATAAGGAGGGATCATGATCTTGCTTTGCTTTCACCTCATTAACCAAGGAAGACTTTGAACCATCAATAACCACAATACCACCATTATCAACCTCCTCAAACCTTACCCCTAATATAGCCAACCGATGGACCTCCCTAGCCACCTCTATGCCCCTACAATCAATATGAGCTAGGGTACCCATAGACACTCTACTCAAAGCATCCACCACAACATAAGCCTTACCGGAATAATACACTTATATCAAAATTTTTAAAAAGTTCTAACCACCTTCTTGCCTTAAGTTGAGATCTTTTGAGTGAACACATATTGGAGGCTCTTATCATTGGTAAACACATCAACATGCACCCCATACAAATAACGATGCCAAATTTTCAAAGCAAAAACCGCAGCGGCCAATTCAAGATCATGAGTAGGATAATTCTTTTCATACACTTGAGTTGCCTAGAAACATAGGCTATTATCTTACCATTTTGCATCAACAAACAACCCAAGCCAATTCAAAATGTATCACAATACACAACAAACCCTTCCAACTCTTTCGGTAGAGACAAGATAGGAGCTGACATAAGCTTATCCTTCAAGATTTGGAAACTCCTTTCACACTCATCGATCCACACAAACTTAGCCTTCTTTTGAGTCAACTTAGTCATGGGAGAAGCAATAGAAGAGAACCCATTCACAAACCTTCGATAATAACCAGCAAAGCCCAAGAAACTTCTAATGTCCGATGGGGTCAATGATCTAGGCCAATTTCTAATTACATTCATCTTTTTAGGATCCACCTTAATACCATCCCCCGACACCACATGACCTAGAAAGGTAACCTCCTTCAACCAAAATTCATGCTTCTCATACTTATCATACTACTTCTCTCCCCTCAATCTTTGTTGCACTACCCTCAAATGGTTCAAAAGCTCTAAATAAGTCAATATCTTATTACTAGAGACCACCACAAACATATCAAAGTAGGGAAAAAGAACCTATTCATGGAACCTATGGACATAACCAGCATATAAGTCAACCCAAAAGACACCACCCCAAATTCAAAATATCGGAAGGGACATTCACTAACTCATTGATTACCGAAAATAACTCAATGGAAATAACTTAGGTTCAATGCCCTTAGCTTTTACAAGATGATAATTGCAACCCTTAGAGATCAATTGAACCTTATGATAAGAAACGGAGTTACCCCTTCACAACAACCTTACAAGCCCCCACTCAAAGATGAGTTTACTAGGGAATTGGAATCTAACTCTATGGGCCCTATAATCAAAGGAGACACCACATCTCATGCAACTAATTCATCCCAAGTATGGCATCAAAATCAACCACATCAAACCCAATAAGTTACAAGGCAAGACCTATTGCAATATGAACACGAAATAATACCTATGAACTTTCTAACAAGAATAGACTCAACAAAGGGGGTAGTCTCCAAAAGTTCACACAATAACTCAGGATTACTTGAAGCTTACTCGCAATAAGGAAGAATAATGAAAGAGATAGTGACACCCGGGCCCATCAATGCATACACATCAAAGCCAAAGGAAATTTCAACATACCTGTAGCAACATTGGGTGTCTCATCCCCTCCTTGCCTCCCTTGAAGAGCATAAAATTTAGTGTGTCATGGGGCACTACCTTTGCCACCTTGGGTCTCTTGAGCCACATGACCACCTCGACCTTGTGGTCGGCCATCTTTACCTTTATTGTGAGCATATGGACAATCTGGAATTTTGTGGCCCATCTCACCATACCCAAAGCATGCGCCCGTGTTCCTCCAACATGCACCACTAGGATTCCTTCCATATTTTGGACATCTAAGATGATTCACCCCTATCATCACCCCTTTTACTCTTATTGCGTTTATGAGGGCAATCTTTCTTCTTATAGCCCACTTCACCAAATCTGAAACAAGTATTGGTGTCCCTCAAACATGGGCCTCTATGAACCTTACCACATGTTGTACACATAGCATCACCTCTACCTTTGGGACTATGGAACTTCCCTTCAAAATGGGCCCTCTTGGCCTCACTATCCCTTCTCTTACCATTTGAAGTCTTGGGAGCACTCACTTGTTGATTGAGTTGAGTCATCAATTTTGTCACCGCTTTGGCCAATACCCATAGAGCATTATGAGCTTCCGCAATCAATATATCATTGTCCTAAGTAGCTTGAAACATATCCTAAAATATAATGGTTAGGGATCAGTAATAAGTCCTAGGGGACCAACTCTATCGCATTACTTAGATCACGAAGAAGTAAAACATTTCCTAGAATGCCTCATAGCCTTTTATTCATAGTTGTGGCATGCTTCAAACCATGAATAACATTCTAATCGATGTAGTGTGTTGGACGTCGAGGACCTAATAACCTAGTGCTCTGATACCAAGTTTGTCACGATCCAACCCTAGGGCCTCCACATAACACAATGCATGGGGAACCTGAAGGGACCCCATGGAAGCCTCTTAACATATCATTACACATCCTTGGTCTTGGAAGTAATAAAATAACAATAAAATATAGAAATAAGGATAACCGGGGCAAAGAGACATCTTTCGTAGCATAAAACATCATAGAGTAAAGAGAGTCAAGGCTCATAGCATCAATACATATCTTGTCCAACAACACCTCTAAACATAAAACTTAATGGGGGCCAAGACAAGTGACCGATCTCACCCTCATAGTCAAGCATACAATAAGTAGGAAAGATAGTCCTTATAAATAACATAACATTAATTTATTATCCCCGAACTTGAGGACTCACCACTTGCTTTGTAGAGAAGTTGTACTAGTGACATGGAGGAGGAGGATTGTCAAGCAGGACTCCTATTCCTACATGGTAACATCATGTTGGCATAAAGTATGCTTTAGTATGTTTAAATGTACTATGTATGTAGATGTAATACAATAATAGATAGGCAATATAGGCAAAATGCAATATCATAGGCAATCGATAGCATAGTAACAATATGGCATGAATGATGGATGCTTGAAGTAAGCCATGCTTATATAGAACAAAATACATGTGTAGTGAGTGACCATTAATATAGAATATCCAAGGCCTACCACCCCCTTGGAGAGGCGAATGAGGTACAAACCCCTCAATATGGGTAATGAGGTACCAACCCCTTAATATGGATACATGGGCCTACTACCCCCATACTAGGCAACCAAGGTACGAACCCCTCGATGTGGTTAATGAGGTATCAACCCCTTAATATGGTTACACAGGCATACTACCCCCGTACTAAGCAACCAAGATACCAACCCTTTGATGTGGTTACCCAGACCTACAACCCCCCCGAGCTAGGCTTGGTCAACTCACAACACTATGGAATTTCATCTTGCAGTTAACATATCTACAACATACTTTCATTATCATAAAGTCATATGTCTTATATGCCAAGCACTAGGCCTTCATTGACTCATGATTCATAATCCAGACATTTGATCAAACACTTGGTGGGTGTGCAATACTAAAGTAAAACCATGCAATTAAAGAGTGAAATCATGTAAGAAATCTTGAAGTAAATCATCCCTCCAATACTTGGTAACACCATCATCCATATACATCAAAACCCTTCATCAAATCTCAAGTTAGATCTAAGATTCATAGCTCAAAATATGCTAAAAAAGTCACACTTTTACAAAACCCCAACATAGTTCATACTCAAATTCATAGTAATAAACCCATATATAAAATCAACTTAAAAGTATGTAAATTATATGAAATGGAAGCTTGGGCACCATGGGTGAAAGGACCTAATGGTTGAAACCCACATACCTTAACTTTGGAGAATATTTTGATGAAGATTGGAGATGGAGATTGATTGAGTGAAATCCTTAGATCTAGATAAGTTTTGGGACTTGCGTTTTAGGGTGAAATATGAGTCTAAGTGTTTGAGTGAGTACTGGGAAATTTCTTGAATGATATGAGGGTGAAATAAGGCTAAGTACAGGTATTTTTACGCATGGAAAGACTTAGGCCCAAGACCCAAAAGTCTTGGACCGAACTAAAAACTGGGCACAAAAATAACATAGTGGCGTGCCCTTGGCACGTCGCACCTGGGGCGCACTAGCTCACTTGAAATTGCTCACTTGGCATTTTTTGAATTTTGATATGGTTGCTCTAAAATCATAGTTAGACCCATTTCTCACTCAATTTAACCCCTGATAAAGAATATGAAGTCTGATTTTTGATATCACACGTGAATTTTGAGATATATGGAAATTATGATTTTCGACATTAAAACTACCAAAATTGAGCTACAAGACCCCAATACAAATTCAAGGATTTCCAGCTCAATTTTGGAACTCAAGAACCCATCTCAAGATTCAAGTCTCTTTCAAGTTCATTTCAAGCAATTCAAGGTTTAAGGTATGTGGGTCTTCATCCATGGGTCCTTTCACCCATGGAGCCCAACCTTTTCTCTTTATAAAAAAATTGCATGATTTTAAGTTATATTACCTATGGGTATCTTTTATTATGAAATATGAACATAAATAATGTTGGGTTTTATCAAATATTGGTTGATTATGCTTGAATATCTATTTTAAGCTTATTCTATGAGTTAATTTATGAATATTGAGATTATGCATGATTTGAGCTGTGAAAATTATGAACTATGATGAACTTTTGAGATGGATTTTATAATACCCAAATTAGGGGCTTTACTACAATATTGGTGGGTTGATTTGTATTGAGTTACTCTTCTTATTTTACTTTAGTATGTGAATGAGCTACTCATGTCATGTTATCATGTCTCTTACAAGTTATTGATGTTATGATTAAACTATAATTATTTCAAGTATTCTGTGGGATTAGACTTAGCACTGATTGAGGCATTAAATGGGGGCTCAACTTAAGGGGTCCTTACATAAAGTCTTTAGTCTCTAAACTATGTGCCACCATAGGATTACATATTTTACCCTTACTCTACTAATGGATCTATCTAGTTCATGTTATCAAGTTTGGTTTGCCTAGGCAAGTAGACTACACTTTGCCGGGGGTATCATACCCAGTCACCAGTACTGAGAGGGTGTCATGCCTTAAATTCCAAGTTGTAGCTGCTTGGTCTATATTGATTGAGGTCTCTTCCCACATATGTATGGTATATTATGCAAGTTAAATATTTTATAAGCATGTTTTATTACATGCATTGATCATGCATGTCATATTGAGATTATATATTAATTGATTATGATTATGCATTTAGAACATTATGGATTATGTCTTCGATGCATTACATCCTGCATACTTAGTACATTCCAAGTACTAACGCATACTCTATGCCTATATGATATTACCATATAGGGACCGGAGCTCCTTTTGATCATCCTCCTCCACGTGGCTAGTACAATTCTTTGAAGAAAAATTTGGTGAGTCCTCAATTTTGAGGATAATATCTACTTTATTCATGTTATGTTGAGACCTATCCCTTATGTTGGATACTTATTATTATGAGGGTGAGCCCGGGAACTGTCATGGCCCTCGCTCCATTCTAAAGTAGAGGTGTTGTTGGATACTAAGTTTGAATATGTTTTTGAGCTTGACTCTTCTTATGTTTCTATGTTTATGAAAGACTTCTCTTAGTACCACTTCCCTTTCCATACTTGACTCTTGTTGAAGTCCATTTTCAATCCCGCAACCAAGGATGTGTACAAAACATGCTAAGAGGCTTGTTTGGATTGTCTTCTGACTTTCCATTCGTCATGTCACGTCTAGGCCCCAGGGATTGGGTCATGACATGAAGATAGTCAAACTTGTGCATATATCTTATATATGTGGGAGGAGACCCTAATTGACATATAAGACCAAGTGAGCTTCTACTTGGAATCCCGATGTTCACTCCACACTGAATAAAGGAGTGGCCTACTTGCAAAGGTAAACCAAGCATGACCCCACATAGTGGGTAATGTTCACTACACACCAAAAAAAGAGTGGTCTACTTGCTAAGGTAAACCAAAACCAAGCATGACCCCATATAGTGGGTAACATGACCTAGTGGATCCACTAGTAAAATCCCATTTAGGGAAATAATATAAACCTATGGTGGTACATAGTTCAGAGACCAAGACTTTATATAAGGATCCCTTCAGTCGAGGCCCTACCTTAAGCCTCTTTTGATACTAGGTCTAGTCCCACGAAATACTTGAAATAATTATAACTTGCATAACTTATAGAACATGATAACATGACATAAGTACCTCATTCAAAAGACATGACCCCTACATATGGCATATACATTGTACTAGAGGGGAAAAACATAGAATACATAAGACCTCTTCTAGAAGACATTGCATTACACATGAGGGTAGAGATTATAACATACATGACCCCTTCTAATAAGCATTAGATAGTATAGTACATGAAGGTAAAATAGTTACCATGTGTGACCCATTCATGTAGACATGACTTACTCACAAGAGGATAGAATATATAGCATAAGAGATCAACATTTTACTTGAAAATCATAAGAACATTTCATGAGTTCAAAACATGCTTGGGAGCCCATAACTTGTCATAACATGCTTGTCTTGAAATTCAAGCAATAATCTTTCATCAACATAAGAACCCTTGTCAAGTAGATTTAGTCAAACATGGTGGGTATATGCACATGTACTTAAAATCATGCAATTCAAGAGTATGAAACAAGAGAGAAATAAAATCAACTCATTTAAAGTTATTCAAATCAACCCACCATTATTATAGTAAAACCCTTGTTTTGAGTATCATGAAAACCAACTAAAACCCATAAGTTCCTTCATAACTTTTCATAGCATCACAGAGTACATGACTTTAATATCATAAAATCCATCACAATATCAAACCTCAAATATATTTTTAGCATAATAAAATCATTACTTAAAGAACCCAAATAAAAACCATATGTACAATGCATAATGATATCACCATAAGCAAGAGTTCATAAATACCCATAAAATAATCAATAAATCCATATAGTTTGAGAAGAAAATTAATTGGACTTATGGGAAGGAAGGTTCCCACAATCAAACCCATATACCGTGGTGTAATAATGATGGAGGAAACCTGATTTGGAGATAGAAGATTAAAAACCATAGCTTGCACCCTTTACTTGAAAGCCTTGAAGAGCTTAAGAGAGTTTGGTACACAGAGTGTTTTGGAATGAGGAGGAATGAGATGAATTAGGGTTGTATAAGCTGATAAAGGACATAACTAAGATCAAAACTACATAGCTTAGACATAGAAAAAGAGGAAAGGTCAAATTTACCGCTATTAAAATCCTGGCCGAATAGGTCTACGAGACCCTATTATGGGTCGTAGAACATTCTACGGGTCGTAGATGGGTTTTGTCTGATGAACCTTTTCCAAACTACAGAGACTCCTCTTTTCACTGACTCCCATTCTATGAGACCATCTAAAACTCATAGAGGACATAACGAGTCATCTGATAAATCACAGATTGAACTTCAAAAAGATCCAAAATTTTATCAAATCCGCCAGATTCTACGAACCCACTTTACGGGCCAGACTCCATCTTATGAGTCGTAAACCCCTTCGTAAACATCAACAGTTTCAAATTTCCAAGCTTATTTCTGGCATATCCCCTACCCCCATAAGTGGAATCTTACATTATCTCTCCCTTGGGAACATTCATCCCCGAATGTCCTAAGGCAAGCTCTAAGGAATAGATTCATGCACCATATGCCAATGCTCCATATACAAAATGCAACACATGCACCATAAAAAAATCTTTAAACCATGTTTCAAATAGCACTTATAATACAACCTCAAATTCACATAAACATGCATGAATGTCATAAAAATGGCATGCAAGGAGAGGAGATTCTAAAATGGGAAAATCATATTAAATCAACCATAATCAGAAGTGGAAAAGACAAGGATATCACTTCTTCATATCGACATTTGCTTCCTATGTGGCACTTTCAACTTATTGGTTCCTCCAAAGGACTTTGACAGATGACTACATCTTTGTTTCTCAACCTCTTCACTTGTCTACCAAGTATTTCCACAAGGACTACCTCATAAGTCAAGTTATCTTCCACAACACCCACAACATCCAAGGGTACTATAGAACTTAGGTCACCTACACACTTCCTCAACATAAACACATGGAAAACCGGATGAACCATACTCATCTCCATGGAAAACTCTAACTCATAGGCAACCTTACCAACTCTCTTCACAATACTATAACGCCCTACAAATCTTGGGCTCAACTTTCCCTTCTTGCCAAACCAGACCACACCCTTCATGGGTAAGACCTTCAAATACACCCAATCACCAACACCAAACTCAAGATCACTCCTCTTTATGTCGGAGTAGGAATTTTGCCTACTTTGAGCCATCTTCAATCTCATACCTTATCAACCTCACTTTCTCCAAAGCCTCCATGACCAAATCCGGTCCCAATAAAGCATTTCCCCCCACATCAAACCACCCAATCGGGGACCTACATCACCTAACATATAAGGCTTCAAAGGGAGCCATTCTAATGCTAGAACGATAGCTATTTGTTGTAAAAAAACTCAACGAGTGAAAGATATTCATCCCAACTACCTTTAAACTCCAAAACACAAGACCTAAGCATATCCTCAAGAGTTTGAATTGTCTTTTCGGCTTAGCCATCCATTTGAGGATGAAACGTCGTACTAAGCTTGACTTTGGTACCAAGATCCCTTTGAAAGAATCTCCAAAAGTGAGAAGTGAATTGAGCACCACGATCCAAAAAAATAGACAATGATATCCCATGCAACTTGACCAACTCATGAATATATATCTTGACATAATCTTCGACACCATAAGTTATTCTAACTGGTAGAAAGTGAGCCAATTTTATCATTCAATCAACAACAACCCAAAAAAAATCAAAATGCTTCCTAATCTTTGACAACCCAATCACAAAATCCATATTGATCTCTTCCCACTTCCAAGTAGGAATTTCAATATCTTGGGCTAGGCCACCCGACCTTTGATGTTAAACTTTGACTTGTCGGCAATTGTGACAACCAGATACAAACTTAGTAATATCTCTTTTCATACCACCCCACTAATAAATCTTCCTTAAATTCCTATGCATATTTGTAGAACCGGGATGAATAAAGTAGGACAAATTATGTGCCTCTTGCAAGATCAAATCCCTTACAACCTACTTTGGTATCTAAGGATGTCACACAACCTACCTTGGTATCTAAGGATGTCAACTCCCCCTTGGGAGAAAACCTCCACTTTACCCTCCATCACCGAAGATTTCAATTCTGGTAAGGAGGGGTCAAGGTCTTGTTTGGACTTGACCTCTTCAACCAAAGAAGATCAAGAACCATCAATAACCATCACACCTCCATTTTCAACTTCATTCAACCTAACTCCCAACCTAGCTAACCGGTGAACTTCTCTAGCCACTTCCTTATTGTCATCACCAATATAAGCTACACTTCCCATGGACACTCTACTTAGAGAATCGGCTGCAACTTGAGCTTTACCAGGATGATAGTGCACACTTATGTCATAATCCTTAAGGAGTTCTAACAACCTTCTTTGCCTCAAATTGAGATCCCTTCGTGTGAACACATATTGCAGACTTTTGTAGTTGGTGAACACTTCTACATGTAATCCATACAATAATGCATCATATTTTTAAAGAAAATACCACAGCAGCTAACTGAGATCATAGGTGGGATAATTATGCTCATGTACCTTTAGTTTTTTTAGAGGCATACGCTATGACTTTGTCACTTTGCATAAACACATACCCCAAATCAACCCTTGAAGCATCACAATAAACCACAAACCCTTCTGGTAGAGCCAAAATAGGAGCAGATGTAAATTTATGTTTTAAAGTTTGAAAACTCCTTTCACATTTATTAGTCCACACAAATTTTACCTTCTTTTGAGTCAATTTTATCAAAGGGGAAGCAATTGAGGAGAAACTTGTCACAAACCTCTGATAATAGCCTGCTAAGCCCAAGAAACTCTTAATATTCATTGGAGTCAAGGGCCTAGGCCAGTTCTTGATCACTTCCATCTTCTTAGGGTCCACTTTAATTCCATTGCTTGACACCAAATGCCCTAGGAATGCAACTTTTTCAGCCAAAATTCACATTTATCAAATTTAGCAAACAACCTCTTATCTCTCAAAATTTTGCAACACAACTCTCAAATGCTTCATATGTTGTTCTTCACACTGGGAGTAAATCAATATGTCATCTATGAAGACCACCACGAATATGTTAAGGTAGGGTTTAAAGACCCTATTCATTAGACCTATAAATATTTTTGGTGTATTAGTTAAGCCAAATGACATCACCATAAATTCAAAATGCCCATATCTAGTCCGAAAGGCCATCTTGGAAATATCACATTCCTTTACCCTCATTTAGTAGTATCTAGATCGAAGATCAATCGTAGAAAAATGACTAGACCCTTGTAGTTGATCAAATAGGTCATCTATCCTTGCCAAGGGATACTTGTTCTTTATCGTGACCTTATTATGTTGGTGGTGATCGATGCACATTCTAAGTGAGCTATCTTTCTTCTTTTTGGTAGAGGATACTTGTTCTTTATAATGACCTTATTGAGTTGCCTGTAGTCGATGCACATTCTAAGTGAGCCATCTTTCTTTCATACAAACAACACTGGTGCACCCCAAGGTGACTTACTAGGCCTTATGAAACCCTTCTCTAACAAATCTTTCAATTGGTCCTTTAACTCTTTTACTCTGTTGGGCCATACGGCAAGAAGGAATAGAAATAGGTTGAGTATCAGGGAGGAGACCTATTTGAAATCTATCTACCTATCAGGAGGGACACTGGGAAGTTCATCGAGAAAGACATCAAAAAACTCATTGACAACTAGAACCGACTCGACAAGAGGGACTTTAGACTTAATATCCTAAACCCTTATAAGATGGTAAATACAAACCTTAGAAATCACTTTTCGGGCCTTAAGACAAGAAATGAACCTACCCTTAACCGTCAAATTATGACCTTCCCACTCAAATATGTGCTCATTAGGAAATTAGAACTTAACCTTATGAGTTCTACAATCAATGGAAACATGATATGCATGCAACCAATCCATCCAAAGAATGACATCAAAATCCACTATGTCAAGTTCAAAAAAATCACAAGGCAACAATTTATACAATACAGACACAAGACAACCCCTATAGACCTTTTAGTAATAATTGTCACCAACTGGGGTAGACACCTCAAAAGGTTGACACAATAACTCGGGATACATGTTTGTAAGCAATAAAAGGAGTAATTAAAGAGAGAGTAGCACCCAGATCCAATAAATCATACACATTATAATCATAAACCTTTAACATACCAGTAACAACACCAGGCACCTCCTTCACTCCTTGCCTCCCTTGAAGAGCGTAGAACTGATTGTGATGTGGAGCACCCCCTTGTTTGTCTCCTTCTGCTCTTTGATCAACTTTAGCACCTTATCCTTTGGGACGATCATCCTTTCCCTTGTTATGAGCATAGAGGGAATCAATAAGCTTGTGACATACTCTTCCACACCCATAGTAAGCATTTAAATCCTTCAAGCATTTGCCACTACTATTTTTTCCATATTTTGGACACCTTGGAAGAGTCACCCCACCGTTGCCACCTTGAACCTTAGGGCTAGGCACTCTATCATTAGCAAATCTTTTGTTTTGAGAGTTAAAGAATCCTTGGCCTTGGAATTTGTGGCCTTGTTGGAAATAGCCATACTTAGTACCTTGAAAACCACCATCATATCAAGCTCTCTTGGACTCCCTACTCCTTCTCTTCCTTAGCTTCTCCCCTTCACACTACTTGGCATAAGTCATGAGCCAAGACAAGTCCATATCACCTACTAGCATAGCAGCGTGACATTCTTCATTTACCAAGTTGGATACCCCTGACACAAACTTGTTCATCCTTGCCCTAGAGAAACCAAGTGAGAAGCATATTTAGAGAGCTTGTTAAACTTGAGGGAATACTCCCTCAAACTCATGATGTCTTGCTTAAGATACATGAACTATATCATCTTTGCCTCTCTCAATTCAATAGGGAAGAACATGTTGAGGAAGGTAGCCTTAAACTCCTCCCATAGGATGGGATTATCATTCTCCTTCTCAAGTTTCCATTGAGTAAATCAAACTTGTGCAATACCCTTGAGTTGATACTTTGTAAGTTTCATTTTATCCTTCAAACTCACCCCCACAATAGCAAGCACTTTGTATGTCTCACTAATGAATTCTTGGGGGTCCTCCTCCATTTTGGAACCATAGAACTCCGAAGGGTTTATCCTTGTGACATCCCTAACTCTTGAAGCCTGGGTGGGAGCATGAGGAGATTGGGCTCGTTGGTTTAATTGGTTGGTCAAAGATTGTGCCAACATGCAGATAACATTCTGGTATTTGGAATGCATAACCCATTCCTTTTGGGATGCTTGAAAAGCTAGATGGGCCGGACCCTCCTCAGGTGTGGAAGCTCTTGGAGCCATTCTCCTTGGTTAAGGCATGACCTATAAGAGCAAAATAACACCCATTAGGGAAGGAAAGCTTATTTCAAATTTAAGGCATGACATAGATCATGAGAAGTGAACCATTTTCTAAAATGCCTCATAGCCTCCTATTCATAGTTTTGGTGCACTTCACAACCATGAACAAGACTCTACTTGACACGGTATATTGGATTTTTGAGGACCATTTACAAATCTAATGCTCCAATACCAAGCTTGTCACAACCCAAACTGTTCTAAGGCCTAGATGTGACACGATAAATGGAAACCCGAGGGGATCCCCAAACTAGCCTCTTATACATCTCTACCCTGAAGTTAAAGCATATATTAAGATACTGAAACTTGCATAATATATTTTACATATATGGGAGGAGACCTTGAACTGACATATAAGACCAAGCGATCTACTACTTTTAAAACCAATGTTCACTCCACACCGAATAAAGGAGTGGTGTACGTGCTAAGGTAAACCAAGTATGACCCCATATAGTGGGTAACATGACCTAGTTAGATCCACTGGTAAAAGCCCATTTAGAAAAATAATATAAACCTATGGTGGCAGATAGTTAAGAGAACAAGACTTTATATAAGGACCCCTTGGGTCGAGCCCCCACCTTAAGCCTCTTTTGATACTAAGTCTAGTCCTACGAAATACTTCAAATAATCATAACTTGCAAACTTATAGAATATGATAACATGGCATGAGTATCTCATTCAAATACATAACCCCTACATATGGCATATACCTTGTACTAGAGGGTAAACACAGGGTAAATAGACATAACCCCATCTAGTAGGCATTGCATTACACATAAGGGTAGAGATTATAACATATATGACCACTTCAAGTGAGCATTAGATAGTATAGTATATGAGGGTAAAATAGTTATCATGTGCGACCCCTTCATATAGACATGACTTACTCACAAGAGGGTAGAATATATAGCATAAGGGCTCAACATTTTACTTGAAAATTATAGGAAATTTTCATGAGTTCAATGCATGCTTGGTAGCCCATTATTTGTCATAACATTCTTGTCTTGAAATTCATGCAATAATCTTTCATCAACATAAGAATCTTGTCATGTAGATTTGATCAAACATGGTAGGTATACGCACATGTACTTAAAGTCATGCATTTCAAGAGTATGAAATATAAGAGGAGTAAAATCAATTCATTTAAGGTTGTTCAAACCAACCACCATTATTATAGTAAAACCCTTGTTTTAAGTATCATGAAAACCAACTATAATCGATAAGTTCATAGCTTTTCATAGCATCATAGAGTACATGACTTTAATATCTTAAAATACATCATAATATCAAACCTCAACAATATGTTTAGCATAATAAAATCATTACTTGAAGAACCCAAATAGAAACCATGTGTACAATGCATAATGATATTACCATAAGCAAAAGTTAATAAATACCCATAAAATAATCCATAAATTCATGTAGTTTGAAAAAAAGATTGGTTGGTTCCTAATCAAATGCCATACCTTGGTGTAATAATGGTGGAGAAAACTTGATCTGGAGATGGAAGATTTTGAAACCCTAGCTTGCACCCTTTTCTTGAAAGCCTTAAAGAGCTTGAGAGAGTTCGGGACTTAGAGTAGTTTTGGAATGAGGAGGAATGAAATGAATTAGGGTTGTATAACTTGATAAAGTACATAGATGGGGGTTAACACGACGTAACTTAGACTTAAAAAAAGAGGTAAGGTCAAATTTACTTCTATTAAAATCTTGGCCGGACAGGTCTACGAGACCCCGTCAATAGGTTGTAGATCATTCTACGGCTCATAGATAGGTTATGTTTGATAACTCTTTTCCAAACTTCAGAGACTCCCTTTTTCACTAATTCCTATTCTATGAGATCGTCTATGACTCATAGAGGACTTTACGGGTCGTTTGATTAGTCGTAGATTGAACTTCAGAAAGATCCCAAATTTCATCAAGTCTACCAGGTTCTATGAATCCACTTTATAGGCCGTACTCCATCTTATGAGTCGTAAACCCCTTCATAAATATCAACAATTTCAAATTTCCAAGCTTATTTCTTGCATCTCCCCTGCCCCCACAAGTGGGGTCTTACAGCAAAGTAGACTATTCCTTTTTTTGTGTTGAGTGAACATTAGAATTCTAAGTAGTATCTCGCTTGGTCTTACATATCATTTATGGTCCCTTCCCACTATGTCTCATGTTATTTGATGATTCTTCATATATTTTTAACTAAGCATTTGTCATTTATGACATATTGAGCCTATACTCATCGTTTATGATTATGTTTTTTGTTTAATTATGGCTTATGTTCCTTATTGCATTTGCACCCCACATACTTAGTACCCTCTAAGTTCTAATACATACTTTGCCTACATGATCTAACCATGTAGGTACCGGAGCTCCTATCCATCCTCCTCCACGTGGCTAAACGATTTAATTTGGTGAGTCCTCCACTTTGGAGAAAATAGCCATTTTACTTTCATGCTTTAGTGAGACTATCCATTTATGAATATCTAACTTTTAAGGGTGAACCCAGGAGATGTCTTGGCCCCTGCTCCATTCATATTAGAGGTGTTGTTGTTTATATTGATTTGTATGTTATGAGCTAGAATCCGATTATGTCTATATATTAGTGAAGACTTCCCTTAGTCACTTATTCCCTCCTATGTGTTGATTGCTTGTTGAATTGATGAGATGGAATTCCAAAGTCCCTATTTCCCCCATACCGTGAGTCATACTTATCTGCACTTTAGACTTTGCTTGTTATGTGATCCATATTAACCATCTTTGAATTTCATCCCCATAGCATAAGTCCAAAGTCCCGCTTTCCCAAGAATTAATTGTTACTTGTTGTTTATTTATGCTTTCGCAACCAAGAATGTGTTATGTATACTTAAGAGGCTTATTTAGGGTCCCTTCAAGTTCTCCATTTGTTGTGTCACACCTAGGCTCTAGGCCTAGGTCATGACATTGATAATGCAAGAAGCTCATAACTCTTCATATTTGTAAGACCCCACTCATGGGGGTAGGAGATATCCAAGAACCTTTGGAAAATTTGAATTGTTAGTGTTTACAAAGGGGTTTATGACTCGTAAGATGAAGAATGGCTAGTAAAGTGGGTTCTAGAACCTGGCAGACTTGATAACATTTGGGATCTTTCTGAAGTTCAATCTACGACTTATCAGATAATCCGTAAAGTCATCTACAACTCGTAGACGGTATCATAGAATAAGAATCAGAGAAAGGGGTCTCTAAAGTTTGGAAAAAAGGACATTAGACAAAACCCC
>DF358188.1:75202-104811 GCA_000787875.1 Solanum virginianum
TTTGGAAAAAAGGACATTAGACAAAACCCTATCTACGGCTAGTAGAATGTTCTACGGCTCGTAAATGGGGTCTCGTAGACCTATTCGGCCAGGATTTTAATCGGGGTAAATTTGACCCATCCTCTTTTTCTAAGTCCAAGCTATTTTGTTTTGACCCCATCTATGTCCCCTATCAGTATATACAACCCTAATTCACCTCATTCATCCTTATTCCAAAAACACTCAAAGTCTCAAAACTCTTTCAAGCTCTTCAAGGCTTTCAAAAAAGGGTCCAAACTAGGGTTTCAAATCTTCCATCTCCAAACCATGTTTCCTCCACCATAATCACACCAAGGTATGTAGGTTTGATTGTAGGAATCTTCCTTCCCCCAAGTCCAACTAATCTTCCTCTTAAACTACATGAGATTTATGGATTATTTTAAGGGCATTTTATGAACTATTGCTTATGGTGATATTATTATGCATTATACACATGATGTCTATTTGGGTTCTTCAAGTAATGATTTTATTATGCTAAACTATTGTTGGGGTTTGACATTGTGATGGAGTTTTATGATATTAAAGTCAAGTACTCTATGATGCTATAGAATGCTATTGAAGAACTTGTGTATTTTTAGTGGATTTCATGATACCCAAAAACAAGAATTTTACTACAATGATGGTGGGTTGATTTGAACAACTTTAAATGAATTGATTTTACTCCTCTCCCAAGAACAAGAATTTTACTACAATGATGGTGGGTTGATTTGAACAACTTTAAATGAATTGATTTTACTCCTCTCTTGTCTCATACTCTTGAAGTGCATGATTTTAAGTACATGTACATGTACCCACAATGTTTGACTAAATCTACATGAAAAGGGTTTTTATGTTGATGAAATATTATTGCATGAATTTAAAGACAAGCATGTTATGATAAGCTATGGGCTACTAAGCATGTATTGAAATATTGAAAAGTTCCCATAATTTGTAAGCAAAATGTTGAGCCTTTATGTTATATATTCTACCCTCTTGTGAGAAAATCATGTCTACATGGAGGGGTATTCTACCCTCATATGCTATCTAATGCACACTAAAAGGGGTCAAGTATGTTACAATCTCTACTCTTATTTGTAATGTAATGCCTACTAGAAGGGGTCAAGTCTATGCTATGTTTTTACCCTCTAGTACAAGGCATATGCCACATGTAGGGGTCATGTATTTGAATGATCTACTCATGTCATGTTATCATGTTTCTACAAGTTATGTAAGTTATGATTAAGCTTATGATAATTCCAAGTATTCCGTGGGACTACACCTAGTACCGAAAAAGGCTTAAGATGGGAGCTCGACCCAAGGGGTCCTTATATAAAGTCTTGGTCTCTTAAGTATGTACCACCATAGGGTTTATATTATTTCCCTAAATGGGCTTTTACTAGTAGATCCAACTAGGTCATGTTACCACTATGTGGGGTTATGCTTGATTTATCTTGGCAAGTAGACCACTCTTTTATTCAGTGTGGAGTGAACATTGGGATTCCAAGTAGTAGCTCGCTTGGTCTTATATGTCGATTAGGGTCTTCTCCCACATATGTATGATATATTATGAAAGTGTGATTATCTACATGTGTGTTTTAACTTAAGCATTGATCATACATGTCATATTGAGCTCATGTCTATTGATTTTAATTATGTATATTGATTATTATAGCTTATGTTCTTTATTACATGGCACCCTGTATACTTAGTACATTCCAAGTACTAACACATACTTTTTGCCTACATGATCTGACTATGTAGGGACCAAAGCTCTTGGTCATCCTCTTTCTCCTCGTGGCTAGCTGAAATCCATTGAAGACTACTATTAGTGAGTCCTCCATTTTGAGGACAACATCCACTTTACTTTCATGATTTTGTTGAGACTTGCCTATTTTAGCCTTTTTATCTTTTGAGAGTAAGCTTGGGAGATGTCTTATCCCCCGTTCCACTCATTTTAGAGGTGTTGTTAGATGTGGAAGCTTATGTATCGAGCTTGAATCCTATTATCTTTATGTAATTATGAAGACTACCCGTAGGCCCTTTTCCCCTTCTATTCTTCTTATACGTTGATAGATATGATGGAAGTCCCAAGTCCCTAAATGCCCCATAGGGTAAGTCATACTTACCTATTCCTTAGACTTATTTGCTATGTGATCCATATTTAGCCTTTTCCCTAGTACATCCCCATAGCATGAGTTCAAAGCCCCGTTTCCCATAGAAATTATATGATATATGTTTATTGCTCTTTTATGTTTCCATAAAACAAAGGATATGTTATGCATGCTTAAAAGGTTTGTTTAGGATCCCTTCGGATTCTCATATGATGGGTTACGTCTAGGCCCTAGGCTTGGGCTATGATAATATTTCATCCATCTCCGCGCTACAAAGATGTATAGAGACTTGAGGGAGATCTATTTTGGGGAATGGATTGAAGAAGGACATTGTCCAATTTGTGTCTGAGTATGCTAATTGCAACAAGTCAAGGTCGAACACTAAAGGTCAGGCGGCCTAGCACAAGACATTGATATTTCTACTTGGAAATGGAAGGAGATCAACATGGACTTTGTAGTGGGTTTGCCAAAGACCAAAAATCATTGTGACTCCATATGGGTGATAGTTGACCGTATGACAAAGTCAGCTCACTTCTTACCAATCAAGACTACATTTAGTGCTGAAGATTATGCCCACTTGTATATTTGAGAGTTGGTGAGGTTGCATGGGGATCTATTGTCCATCATTCCAGATTGTGGAGTCTAATTCACCTTTAACTTCAGTAGGTCTTTCCAAAGGGAACTTGGTACAAAGGTGAAGTTAAGTACTACTTTTCATCCCCAAACCGATGATCAAGATGAGATGACTATTCAAAACCTTGGAGGACATGTTGAGAGCTTATGTGTTGGAGTTTAAGGGAAATTAGGATGAGCATTTTCCACTTGTCAAGTTTTTCTACAATAATAGCTTCCATGCAAGCATTGGGATGGCACCATTTGAGGCATTGTATGGTAGATGGTGTAGATCGCCCATCGGGTGATTTGAACTTAGTAATGAATGCTATGGAAAAAATTAAATGCATAAGGGAAAATTCCAAATGGCCCAAAGCTAACAAAAGTCCTACTCTGCTGTGAAGAAGAGAACTTGAGTTCCAAGCTGGTGATTAGGTCTACTTAAAGGTGTCTCCGATGAAAGGTGTAATCCGATTTGATAAGGAGGAGAAATTGAGCCATAGGTATGTAGGGCCTTATAAAGAGTGGAAAAAGTGGCATATGAGTTAGATCTACCTAATGAGATGCATTTGATCCATCGATTTTTTATGTCATGATGTTGAGAAAATTCATAGGTGATGCAAACTCCATAGTTCCTTTGCATGATGTGAACATTAAAAAGGATTTAAGTTATGAAGAGGTACAAGTTGAGATTCTAGACCGGCAAGTGAAGAAGCTAAGGAACAAGGAAGTTGCATCTGGAAAAGTGCTTTGGACGAATCAACAAATTGAGGATGCATGGAAAGCAAAAGCGGATAAGATGAAGCAATTTGTATCTATTCCATTCTACTCAAACCTAAGGTATTAAGAAACTCTTTCTGAAATCTCTAATTACTTGCATTATAGTTTTACATAATGCATGCACTTATTTCTATGTTTATGGATTATTTTAAGACATATTTTAAGTGTGGACTATGAAAATTTCATGAAATGATGTTTGAATTGCATTTTTGCATGCATACTGGGTTATTAAGTGATGATTTACTCCATAGAGCTTACCTTTAAGTACATTCGGGGTTGAATGTTCCTAAGGGGGAGATATTGTAATAACCCCCAATTTAGGAGCCTAAGAGTGCAGGAAAAGCTACGTCAAAGTGACCTAGAGTCAAGTTCACGAGCATGACTTACGGTATGTAGGTGGAGTTATGGCCCGTAGGTTTGTCCCTTAAATAGTAACTTCAGAAAAAAGAGTTTTCAAGTATGGGGTAACCCACGGTCCTAGTGACGACCCGTAGAAAGGGTGATAGTCCGTAGATAGGGTCGTAGGTAGGACTATCAGGCATGAAAGAAATATAAATTTTTCTAGAAGTAATCTACGAATTAATAACATGGCCAGTAAAATCCCTTCGTGGATAGGGTCCAGGAAAATGGGGAAAATGGTTAAGTGTGGAAAGACTCCAGGAGTCCAACCACAAGACATAGACCAAAAGGCCAATAAGATGATTTGGTAGTTTTGAGTTCAACAAATTAGTTTTTTATATTTTGGAAAAGTTAACAGGATGAACAGGAACTACAGTTCGTGGTTTATTCCAAGGCCCATAAACGGACTTCATTTTCATCATTTCTATTCCTAAACTAAGTCATTTTGCTGAACTTTGGACCTTAATTAGATCCTAAACCCTAAGAGACTCCCATTCGCACTCTAATTCCTAAAAATCTCTAAGGCAACAACACTCTCTAGAAGGCAGGGCGAAACTAGGGTTTCTAAGGCTCTTCTCAAAGGGTTCAAGTTTTTTCTTCCCAAGTCCTCTAAGGTATATGAGTTTGATTTATGGGTATCCTTCCACCCATAAAGTCCTATTTAAAGTATTTTACCTTTTCTTTAAGTTCCTCAAATTAATGTGCCTGCTTATGATGATTTCATGATACTTTAGATTATTAAATGATATTAATGAAGTCTTATGGTGTTTTACTAAGTATATGCATGTATTTAAGTTATTGATGATGACCCCAATGATGAGTTTTGTTGTTGATAAGATGTGGGCTATTTTACATGTTTCCAAAAGAGTATATTGTCATAATTTATCTGATTTATGGTTGTTCCATTTAAAAGCCTAGGCCTTCTAGTTTCAAGTAAGATTTTACATGATTTATGATAATGATTAGGGCATTAAAGCTAAGTTTTAAAGTAATGATTTGTCAAAGATATAAGAATGTTGACAATTTTCTTAGAGATGTTTAAGAAAGGTCCCCAAGATGAAAGGATAATTCTCACTTGGTGGTTCCTAAGTTCGAGCTACTTCTATAATTGTTACTTATGATTTTAAGTACCATAATATGACTAAGTACATATTTTAAAGATTTCGTGGGATGCCTTAGCACCGAGTGGACTTGAGATTAGGATTCATTCCATAATTTAAGGCATGACCCATTAAAGATAAATCTTAATGTCCCTAATTATGTGCCACCATAGGACCTCTTGTAGGCTAGGCTAGTGGATGCATGTAGGTTATTAAGATGCATACAAAGTTGATGGAGTTCCACCCGATAAGTGGTCTCCCCGTGCCAACGTAGGAGGTTATATTGAATTCTATGTAGTAGCTCATATAATCTTACATATCAGTTAAGGTCTTCTCCCACAAGTTTATAATTCTATATTATGATTCCTTCTATATGATCTCTCATGCATGTTTTCTCTTCCATATTGAGCTATATTCTTTGTGCATGCTTAAGCTTACTTTATGAACTTTTCATAATTGTGGCTAGTATTTGGCGTTCAAGACTAGCACTTTTATTTGTGGTGAGCCCTTAGTTCGGGACTCTACTATTTTCCTTTCTCTCTTGTATTTTATTTTGAGACAATGTATATGCTGGCCCTTTGAGGCTTTTATATGCTATATTGTTCTATTATGAAGTCTTTTCTATTTGATGAAAACTAACTATTACCAATTTTGTCCATTGATATAGTAGTTGGTATGCTTCATGGACAAAATGGTTTAGTTTTATATGCTTTTAATGTTGTTTCATTGTTTTCAAAAGGCCCATAGACCCTTTTCTGTTTTCAATTCCGCATTTCTTTATATTTATGCCTATGAATGCTTACGATAGCTTAGGTGAGGTGCCTTCGGGTATCTCATTCACTATGTGACAACTAGGCCCTAGGTCAGGTCGTTACAACTCGTCAAACCATTTCCAACTTGTATATGGCCCTCATCATGTCAAATCAACTTCTCTTACCTTCTGAATCTCAACACACGAGCTCGATCTATGATCTTATAACAAATCATAACCCATACAATCCCTTCATAAATATGCTAGGTCTATATAAGACCCTATCTGTAGCTCGTAGAACTTATTATAGCTCGTAGAGTGGGCTTATGATCACTCTACCCTATCAAATCTTGAATTTTCTTCTTCATTCTGACTTTTCGAATTATAGGGTATTACATGGGAACTTAGTCATCTTTTGGTAAGATTTTTGAGGTTGGTTCCTCTACTAGAATAGGTCTTGAATGCCTCGTTGTTCTTCCTTTTGGTGTTTTTTTTCAATTAGAATATAGTCACCCACCCCAAGGAAGGTCGGTTCAGCAGGCTAATCATGCATCTTCCATAAAGTACCAGCTCATTTGACGGCAAACAGAAATCGGCCCTGTGAAAGTCACATCTTTGACTAATATACACGGGCTTCTAAGAGAATTTTTTATTCAACCCAAGAGGAATCAATTTAGCAGTTCATGCCAAATAGATTTAGGAGTGGTTAGCAGTGAATGCCCGACGGCAAAGGTGTGAAGCAGACTCAACTTAACTTCACTTCAGTTCCCTGGAAATGATGGAATAAGCTTTTCTTAGAAAAATAATATATATAAATATACATTGTGTTTTTATTTTTATTAGAATATTAGACTAGATTCATTTATTAAAGTGCATAAAATAATATGAATCACATAAGTCATCAATTTAACTGTCATTCGTGAGTGTTTGGGCCATTTTGATTGTAAAAATTATTGGAAAAGGTACACAAAATAGACCTAATTTGAAATTATTTACCCTTAATAAACTCAATCTAAACTATTTACCCTTAATGGACTCATGACCTAATTTATTTACTTTTTTTACCCACTTACCCCTTTTTATTTCACGCCTGACATCATGCTGAGCATAAATACTATGAAATATACTCTGAAGGTATATATATATCATATCGGTATCATATAAAATGAGTTCAATCCTTTGTGATATTATGGCGGTATATTGATACCCAATTGGTATCATATTAGATTTTTTTAAGAAAAAAATTTTAAAAATTTATTAAACTCTAAATTAATAGAAGCTATATTTTTTATGATGCTCTATCGTTATATTTATACCATATCGGTGTCGTATAGGACTAAAATATTATTTAAGTTACAAAATTATTTTTAAATCTAAATTAGTAGAAAATATATTCTTGTGATACTCCATCGGTATACTGATATCCTATTGGAATCATATAATTTTGAGCTCTTTTTTTTTATAAATAAAATACTCAAAAGAAAATTATTTAAGTTACAAATTTATTTATTAAATTTTAATTAGTAAAAAATATATTCTTTGTGATACTCAATCGATATATTGATACTATATCGGTATCAGATAAGATTGAGCTTAACCATCTGTGATATCATGTTAGTATATATATACCCTATTGGTATATCATACAAGCGGTGTTGATGTCAGCGCGCGAATTTTAATATTAGGGGAGCAAATTTTAATAGTATGGAGCTATAAAATGTAGAGAGGTATATGAATGTAAATAGTTTTGTTTAAAATGGTACAAGCTTAGTTTTTCCAAAATTATTTGGGCTATAATGGTTGTAGGATTATGGTTTGGACCGTATATAGGATATCTTACACAAATGTACTTTCTAGCAAAATAATCTAGTGAAATGATATATATATATATATATATATATATATATATATATATATATATATATATGTATATGTATGTATGTATGTATGTATGTATATGTATATATAGTGTATAGATGCTTATATATGATAATAAATATGTATAAATTATGTATATACATAAATATACTCTATTATAAAATACTTATATATTTTTATATAATGTATCTATATTATATGAATAGTGTATAAATGATATGTAAGCAATGTAAATGGCCCTTGATTCTATATCAATTTAATGGTATGACAAACTTACTGGAATTATATTATTTAAAAAAAACAAATTTTAATAGTGACAAGACTGTATAATAAGAGCAACAAGATTATCGACCTCTTTTTTCAAATTACAAAATCCATGTGTACCTATGGCAGGAAAATCCTCTCGTACCCCATGATAATAAACTCACCAATGTCGATGTAGAAACTAACTCTACATTGATCGAAATATTAGATTTTCGAATCTTGTTCTAAAGTTTCCTCTCTTTCTAGCTCATGTGATGTTTGCTTTAAGTATAAATTATCTAACGAGAACCTTGATACTTTGATTTCAATAACCAACATCACTGATTGTGCATCGCGTCATTATTGATATTTGACTCTCCTTCAATTGAATAAGTACACCGTCCATGTCAAGACCCAAACCTAGGGTCTAGGAGTGACATAGCGAATAGGAACCCGAGAGTTCCCAAACAAGCCTCAAAGTATCCAAATTCACATCATCGGTTCGGAAGCGTATTCAAATAGTAAACACATAGTTCTAAGGGACAGGAAAGTAGGACTCACGCTATGAGGATATCATAGAAAAAGGGAGTAACATGAATTCACATAGCACAAAAAAACTAAGGAGCGGGTAAGTATGACTCACTCTATGAGGACAATTCAGGACTTAGGATCTTCCACATTCCTACATCAAAATAATATATATACTTATCATAATTCTCATAATCAATATATAATGGCATATCCAATAGATAACCATAATCATAAATTCCAAATACTACACATAACACATAAATCCAATGAGAGTCTACAAGATGTCCAACAATGCCTCTAGTCATAAGATGGGACGGGGGCCAAGATATACCCTGGGCTCACCCTCAAAGTAAATAACATAAATAGAAGCAACATAGATAGAGGAATGGTGGTTGGTCCTTGGAAGATAGGACTCACCACAACAAGCAAATCTCAAGATCCAAGCTAGACGTCGCACGGTGGATGAACGTAGTCCGCAATCCCTACATGGTGAGATCATGTAGGCAAAAGTATGCGTTAGTACATTTGAATGTACTAAGTAAGCTCTTTTTGTGATTTTGAGTACAAGATCCAAGTTAGACGTCTCACGGTGGATGAATGTAGTCCGCGGTCCCTACATGGTTAGATCATGTAGGCAAAAGTATGCGTTTGTACGTTTGAATGTACTAAGTATACGAGCATACTATGCATATGACTTACCAAAACCTGCACTTCGATGTTAGATGACAAGGACACATAATATAGAAAGAATCACATATCCAAAGAAGAGTAGTATATAATATGCCATGAAGTCCATAATGCATGAAATGTAAAAATGCTCATATATAGTGGGGATGTGACCTCAACTGAAAAGAGTAAGATTAAGAGAGCTATTACTTAGATTCCCCATGAAAACCACTCACCGATAAAGAGGTGGTCCACTTGCCAAAGTTAAACTACACCTTATGGGAACGCCACTTATTTCATATGAAGCAACCTTGTTTATGGGAACACCATCCATTTCGGATAAAATTTACACATAATATCATATCATATTATACTTGATCTTGCAGGAGCAACACCCATTTCGTATGAAGCAACCTTCCTTACAGGAACACCACCCATTTCAGATAAGATTCTTATAACCTATGTTAGGTATATAGTTTAAGGAAAGAGAGAAATCTCAATCTATCGGTGCTAAGTCGTCATCCACAAGAATACTTATAATATACGTAGTTTCAAAAGATACAATAGTTATCTATTCAATGCACATTTGGGCTCAAAAGCCAAACACCATTCATAATAGTTCATAGTTAGGCTCAACTGCCAAATCATAGTTCCTAATTCATAATACTCATGCATAGAAATAGCTCATTCATATATACAAAATGGTGTAAGCACCCAAAATGCTCAAAGAGCTATAATCATAGACATATATGTGATTATATTCTTGTTATAACCAATATCTTACCCAAAATCATATATATAAACATAGTTGGGATTAACCCACTTCATAACTTTCATAAAATTTATTGTTCATGAATGCATATGCTATGGATGAGATGAGAATGATATGGGTAATGTAGATTCAAACTAAATTCAACAACACATAATAAGATTCAAGTAAAAATATAAGTAAAATTCACATTTAAAAACATAATATAGACTACCCATGCATAAATCAAGCTTTGAAGGGGACATGCACATTCATATCTTCATAAATTCAATGTAAGCATTCCTAATAGGGCTTAAAGTAACTTTAAATCATAAATAAAGTATAGCCCACACGTCAATTGAATTTAAATAATCATAATAATGAAAATCCACATTTAAAGTAAGCTTAAATTCATGAAAGATTCTTGAAAAGATTTGAGTCTCCTTGGTTGAAAGGAACCAAGGATCAAAACCCACATACCATGACAAATGAAGGAGTTTCAAGAGAAATTTGTAGAAAAAATGAACTCTCCATAATTTCCAAGTTCCCAATCCACAAGGGTTCTTAGAGGGAGGCATGAGAGAGTTTAATTCTATGGACTAAGGGTTAGTCTTTAATGAGGGTTTAGAATTAGTGTAGGAGAGGCTTAAGAATGTGAAGAGGGTTTAAAGATCTTAAAAAGCCTTGGGGATGGGTCAAAATATCAAAAACACCTAAATAAAATGCCCCTTTAAATTTTACTCAGAACCTCTCACTGCTAGCTTAACGGGTTGTGAAGCTCTTCACGGTTTGTGAAGGCACCCCGTCTAGCCCAGATAGATTCTACAAAAAAGGGCATAACTTCTTGTCCGAACTCAGAATGAAATGAAACTAGATGCGTTAGAAATCTAATTCAAAGTGCTTTAATTTGATAGCTCGTGGGTCACCCAATTCATTTTATGCTAAGAGATATGACTATTTAAAGTTGACCATTCTATTGTTACTTGTGAAATACTTAGCCAATGGAATTCCTTTGAACTTGGATTCATGTAGGAGACCCATGACAGCCTTAAACAACATAAATAAGCTTGAATGGAGGGCTTGAAAGTGAACTTAGCTTGAGCATGAAGATCCCATACATAGAATTTTTCAACGAAGGCACCTTCACGGGAGGCCACATGGGCCGTGTAGTGTAACATGGGCCGTGACACTGCTCGTACCCCTCTCCTTAGAAATTTTCCACAATCAAGTTACGAGACAGTGATTCCATACTTAGAAAAATTTCACTTCGGAAGCCTTACGGGTGGCCACACAGGTCATGACATCCCACATGAGCTGTGAACTTGGCCGTGTGACCATACTTGGTCCGAAAATTGTGGATTTCAAGTCAAGGCCACAACATGGTCTGTGAAGTGTCACACAAATCGTGAGGGGTCCAAGTGTGGTGTGCCTTAGTTTAAAACACCACGTTTAAGGGCCAAACATCCTCCAAAGGCCAAGGGCCACACTATGGAGGCTCCACACGGGCTGTGTGACCTCACACAGACTGTGAGGGCTCCCATGGAGCGTCACCTTGGTCCAAAACATTTTCGGAACCAAATTTCTATGCTCCATTGAGATCGTACAAAGTCCAGGTCTTTATATCATCTCCCCATTGGGAGCATTCATCCTCTAATGTGCTAGAACAAGGCTTGACTTAGAATATGAATCATTCAAACACAAGGTACAATGTGTAGTTTATCATTTGAAAATCATAAAGTCCTTAAAACTCATATCAAAACATATTTAAATCATTTAAAACATCTTAAAAATAACTTTCGTGCACATGTGTGCATATTATGTCATAAAACTCAAGAGTGAAAGAATTATGACTATTGGGAATAGGAAGAAACTAATACCATATGCTTGAGTAGATTAGAAAGGATCGAGGTATTGCCGCGCCCTACTTGATTACACTTTCCACGTAGCACTTTTAACATGTTGTTCCTTATTGCAAAGCCTCTTCACTTGCCCATCCAAGATCTCAACTGGAACTTCCTCATAAGACAAGTTCTCCTCAACCTCAACACCTTTCAAAGGAACAATAGTACAAGGATCACCAACCAACTTCCTCAACATAAACACATGGGAAACCAGGTGAATAGAACTCAAATCTAGAGGCAAATCCAACCAATAAGCCACATTTCCAATCCGCTCAAAAATCTCATAAGGACCTAAATACCGGAGACTTAGCTTGCCTTTCTTCCTAAAATGCATCACACCCTTCATAGGCGTGACCTTCACATACACCCAATCACCAATATGAAGCTCAAGATCCTTCTTTCCAATATCCAAATAAGACATTTGATGACTTCGAACCATCTTCAACTTTTCCTTAACCAACTTCACTCTTTCTATAGTCTCCAACAGTAAATTCAGGCCTATAGAAGTAATCTCATCTATCTCAAACCACCCCACCAAAGACTTGTACCTTCTACCATATAAAGCCCCAACCAATGCCATACCAATGCTAGCATGAAAGCTATTATTGTAAGCAAACTTAATAAGTGGTAGATGATCACCCCAATTAACCTTGAATTCCAATACACAAGACCTCGACATGTCCTACAAATTTTGAATTGTCCTCTTGGCATGCCCAACGAATTGAGGATGAAAAGAGTATGTACTCAACTTCACCTTAGGGTCAAGCCCTTCTTTAGATGATTTCCAAAAGTGAGAAGTAAGTTGGGTACCACAATCCAACATAATAAAAGTAGGCATACCATCCAGTCTAACAAACTCCAAATTACATATTGGCACTCTCTTCAACATTGAGTAGTCTCAACTGATAAAAAATGAGCCGACTTAGTCGCTCGATCAACGTCCAGTTTAACCAACTCAAAATTACATAATTTGGTATTGTTTTTCTTCGTATCACGCCATTAATACGCTTCCCTCAAATCCTAATATATATTGGTAGATCTCGGATGAATAAAGTAATGAGAGTTATGACATTTACTCATGATCATCTCCCTAAGACCATCAACGTCTGGAACACACAATTGATCTTGGTATCGAATTACACCATCTCCCCCTTTGGAGAAAACCTCTATCTTATTTTCAGCAACCAGCCTATTCAACACAACCAATGATGGATCTAAGTCTTGCTTTACCTTGACATCAACAACCGTAGAAGATTCGGCTCCATTCTAAATATGAACACCACCATTATTAGAATCGGTCAACCTAAAACCCAATCTATCCAAATAGTGAACATCTTTTGCCAACTCTTCCTTTCCTTCACCCACATGAGCCATACTTCTCATAGATAGTCCAAAAGAGCATCTGCTACAATATTTGCCTTATCGAGGTGATATCATACACTTATGTCATAACCCTTAAGGAGTTTCAACCATCTTCTTTGTCTCAAGTTAAGACCCCTTTGAGTGAACTGAAATAACCCAAAAAGTGCGCAAAAATGTGCCTTAGAAATGCCCAAAATCTTAATTTTCATATAGTTCAAAATCCATGCATTATTTCAGAAATATAGCTTCAAATTCTTGTTTAGTGGGTTAAATTTAGGGGGAAAAGGGTCTAACCTTGATTTTAGAGCTAATGATTCACAATTTTTATTTTTCAAGAAGCACAAAACAGTAAGGATAGCGTGTTCTGGGTGCAACGTGCACCAGTACTATTTCCGATCCAGTTTTTTTATTCGGTCCAAGACTTCTAAGCCTTGGGCCTAAGTGTTCCCACATGAGAAAACACCTATACTTAACATTATTTCACCCACATATCACTCAAGATATTTCCTAATACTCACTCAAACCCTTAGTCTTATATTTCTCTCAAGATTCAAGTCTCAAACCCTCATTCAGATTTCAAAGTTCTCCTTCAATCTTCAAGTCTCCATCTCTAATCTTCGCCAAGCTCATCTCCAAAGCTAAGGTATGCAGGTTTTAGCCATTAGGTTCTTCCACCCATGGTGCCCTAATCTCCTTTTTACTCAATTTGCATGATTTAAAGTTGATTTTACTAATGGTTTTACTAGCATGAACATATCTATGAACTATGTTAAAGCTACATAAAGTTGTGACTGTTTTGCTATGTTTTGAACTATAAATCTTGAATCTATTGTAAGGTTTGATGAGGGATTTTGATGTATATTGCTTGAGCGTGTTACAAGGTCTTGATTGATGGTTTTACAATAATTTTTTTTTGCATGATTTCATCTTTAAATTGCATGGTCTTGTAGCTTATTACACACTCGACAAGTGTTCGATAAAATGTTCGGCTATGGTTTCTTGAGGAATTAAAGGTCCAAAGAATGAGATATAATATGAATTATGTTATGATGATGAAATAAGCTTATGTGTATGATGAGTTTTATATAAAGTGTTGCATTAGACCATGCCCAATCTGGGGGGACCAAAAGCCCGGGTAACCTAGATGGGGGTTCGTACTCATCAACCTAGTGAGGGGTTTGTACTGGTGGTGGGGTGGCATCATCATCAACTTAGATGAGGGTTTGTACTCATGAACCTAGTGAGGGGTTTGTACCTCACCACCTAAGTGATGGGGTGCCATCATCACCAACCTACCAAAGGGTTTGTACTTTGGAAAGCTAGCTTGGTCTCTTCTACACATATGATATCTTATGTGAGCATGCGTTACTTAAGCTTGTTTTACTTATGTATTGATCATATATGTCATATTGATATATTATGCCTATTGCCTATTGTTAAACATTTTGATTATGATGCCTATCTCATGTTGCATTGCATCCTACATACTTAGTACATTCAAATATACTAACACATACTCTTGCCTACATGATATCACTATGTAGGAATCAAAGCCCAAGTTGATCATCCTCCTCCTCCATGTGGCTAGTTTAGTGCTACTCAAGCTAGTTGGTGAGTTCTCCACTTCGGGGACCCTATCTGTGTTTCTCCTATTATGTATTGAGACACTCTTCTTTATGTTCTATTTTGACTACGAGGTTGAGCCCAGTTGCTTTGTCTTGGGCCCTGCTCCTATCTATGTAGTAGAGGTGTTGTTGGATGTGCTATGTATCTACGTTATTAGCCTTCACTCTTTTGTCTCTTGATTATGATATTATGCAAGCTTTTCGCTTAGTCCCTTGCACTTGTTTTCCAAGATTTTACATGTTACTTAAGTATTAATCTTTCTCCCTTAGTCCCAATTTCCCTTGTTTATGTTTCTTGTGTTGTTTTACATTGCTTTCGCCACCAAGGATATGTAATGATATGCTATGAGGCTTGTTTGGGGTTCCTCCGGGTTCCCTATTCGCCATGTGTAAGCTCTAGGCTTGGGTCGTGACAAAGATGGTATCAGAGTACTAGGTCAATAGATCCTCGGAGTCCAACACACCATGTCGATTAGAGTCTTATTCATGGTTGTGTTGTGAACCACAACTATGAATAGAAGGCTATGAGATGTTTTATGAAATGTTTCACTTCTTTCTAATCTATGTCATGCGATAGAGTTAGATCCCCTAGGGCTTATTGCTAACCCCTAACCATTATATTTTAGGATATGTCTCAAGCTACCCAAGATGACAATATATCGAACGTGAAGGTCCGTAATGCTCTATGGGTAATGGCTGAAGTGGTGACAATATTGACAACCTGACTCAATCAATAAGCGAGTGCTCCCGAGGCTTCTAATGGTGAGAGGGGAAGGTGGTGAGGCCAAAAGGGCCCGTAATGTGGGTAAGTTCCAAAGCCCCAAGTATAGAGGTGGTGGTAGTGTGGTATCTTATGCTAGGTGCCTAAAAATGTGGTAGAGGCCATGATGGCCCATGCTTGAGAGGTACAAATACTTGTTATGGTTGTAGGAAGATAGGTCATAAGGTTAAGTATTGCCCTCGTAAATGCAATAAGAGCAAAGGAGGTGATGGGGGAATGACTAATCCCAAGTGCCCTATGTGTAGGATGGACCATGGTGGCCCGTGTTGGAGGAACACAGGTGTATGCTTTAGGTGTGGTGAGATAAGCCATAGAATTTTGGATTGCCCATATGGTCAATACAAGAGTAAAGGTCGTGATGTTGATCAAGAGGCTCAAGGAGGGGATGACGCACCCGATGTTGCTACCAGTATGTTGAAATTTCCTTTTAGCTTTGATGTGCTTGCATTAATGGCTCGGAGTGCCACTATTTCTTTTTATCCTTTTTGGTTGCTAGTGGGGCTTCTTACGTGCCCAAGTTATTTTGTGGACCTTTGGTTTCTATCTTTCTATTGGGTATATTATTGCTAGAAGGTTCATAGGTGTTGATCCGGGTTTGTAATATATTAGGTCTTGCTTTGTAGCTTGTTGGAGTTGGCATGGTGTATTTGGATGTTATTATAGGAATGGAATGGTTGCATGCATGTTGTGTCTTCATGGGTGGTAGGATTAGTAGAGTTAGATTTTGAATCCTTAATGAGCCCGTCCTTGAGTGGGAGGTTGTCAAATGGTAGCAAGAGAGGTAGATCTATTTCTTGTCATAAGGTACAATTTGTCTCTAAGAGGTTACATATTATCTCCTTGTGAGAATTGGAGGTGTTGAGCCCAAGTTGTTTTGTAATTAGAATTGTTGTTGGTTGTAGATGAGACCTTGAATGTCCCTTTCCGATAAATTGGATTTGGGGTAGTATCTTTTGGTTTGACTAGTACACTGGTTATGCCTATAAGTCTCATGAGTAAGATCTTTACTCCATACTCTAATAGGTTTATGGTGGTTTTGGTGATGATAAGATGGTTCGTTCTCTAATAAGGTAGTGTATATGAGTCATTTGAGGGTAATATTACAAGTTTAAGAAAGGAGGTTGGATGCTAAGTAGGAGAGATGGGAATGTTTTTGGTAAGAGGTTGCCTTCCTAAGTTATGTGCTATTGGGTGATGATATTAAGGTGGACGTTAGTCAGACGAAAGTGACTAGAGATTAGCCTAGACCTTAACTTCCTTGGGTATTAGGAACTTCTTGGGTTTAGCAGGCTATTATCGGAGCTTATGAGTACGTTCTCTTCTATTGTCTCTCCTATGACTTAGTTGACCCTATGTATGGCAAATATTGTGATCGAATTTTTGAGTAGGGTGATTTGATAGGTCTGGGAGTTGCTATCTCTTGTGTTAATAGAATTCATGTGTGTCTGTCCTAGATGGTCGCGTAAGTCTATAATGGCTAGAAGAGATCTTTAAGGGTTGCCCTATTCTCTTGTTGCTTTGAATCTTGTCTCGTGATCCTGATTGAACTTAGCTTAATAGATTGGAGGTCTTAGGGTGGCTTTAGCTACTTGCATAGCATGCTTCCAATGAGTGTAGCACCCGTAAGGTTATAATATGATGGTTAAGGATGGACGATCTATTTGGTCAATTCCGATGGGTTAGTCACTTCTCTAAGGTTGATTTGAGGCTAGAGTTTTGTTCTCAAGTGTGAATGAGGGTAGGTGATATCCCTAAGTGCTACGTTTTAACTAAGAATGAGCATTTTGAATATTGTTGGAGTTGTTTGGTAGGCTTATGTACTGGTTGCATCTATTAGGTTTCATGAATAGGGTCTTAACACCCTACCTCGGTATGTTTGTGGTGGTCTCTAGTAATAAAGTATTGATTTATTTAGAGCTTGTGAATCATTGGGGGTAGTGTTGTAGGTCTTGGAGGATAAGAGGTTGTTTGCTTAGCATGATAGGTGTTGGTTGAGGATAACAAGAAGGTGGTTAGAACTCCTTAAGGATTATAATATGAGTGTGCATTATATTCTCCCCGTTGAGGCTAATGTTGTGCTTGACATAACAAGAAGGTGGTTAGAACTCCTTAAGGAATATAATATGAGTGTGCATTATATTCCCCCCGTTGAGGCTAATGTTGTGCTTGATGCTCTAAGTGGGGTGCCTATGGGTAGCCTAGCATATGTGGATGATGGTGATAAGGAGGTGACTAGAGAGGTCTATTGGTTGGCTAGGTTGAGGGTTAGGTTGGAAGAAGTTGAGCATGGTGGTGTTGTATTCGTGATGGTTCTAAATCTTCTTTGGTTGAAGGGGGCCTAGTTTAAGAAAGGCCTTGATTTTCGCCTTATTAGAGTTTGATGTTTTGGATGAGAGAATGATAGAGTGGAGATTGTCTCCCAAGAGGGAGATGGTGGTTATGGTACCAAGTGGGTTAGGTGTATTCAAGGTTGACAATTGAGTTAAGGATTGTGAGTCCTTATAGAGTGTAGAGGGAGGTTGGTAAGGTTGCATAAGTTTGGGGATTGCCTATGGATTTAATTATGGTTCGTTCGGTTCTTCATGCTTCCAGATGGATGGGATGTGTTGGTGACTCTAGTGCTATAGCACCATTTGAAATTATGGGTGATATGGAGGACAAGTTGGCTTAGGGAAGGTCCTGGTGGAGGTGTTGGATGGATCAGTGGAGAAGTTGATTAATGAGGATGTGGTGTTCATTAAGGCCTTCTTGAAAGGATCATCAAGTCAAAGGTGTCTCCAAGGAAGCCAAAACGGTCTTATGGGAGCGATATTCATACCTCATATACTCTAATCAAACCTAAGATAGCAACTAATTCCTTCATGTGATTTCAAGTCCTATGTTCCAGCCACCATGTCCTTCGTACGATATTCATACCTCGTTCACTCTAATCAAGCCTAAAATAGCGAGTAAGTTCTTTATTTGATTTCACGTCTTATGTTTCTGCCCTTATGTCATTCATATGCATTCATGTTTAAGTTGGCAAATTTATGATAAATTTTGACACTTAAGCTGAGATTTTTGAAATGATGTTTAAGTGCATTATCGTATCCTCATGTGGGTTCAAATTCTCTTGGTTACGTTTCCTTTGTACGTTCTTTGACATTCGAGGACGAATGTTCCCAAGGGGGAGATATTGAAACAACCCAAAAAGTCCCCGAAAATGTGCCTCGAAAATGCCCAAAATCTTAATTTCCATATATCTCAAAATTCATACGTTATTTCAAAAATCCAACTTCATATTCTTCTTCAGGGGGTCAAATTTAGGGGAAAAGGGTCTAACCCTGATTTTAGAGCGAATGATTCACAATTTCAATTTTTTAAGAGAACACAAAACAGTGAGGGTAGCGCATTCTAGGCGCGACGCGCACCAGTACTATTTCCTGTCCAGTTTTTTTGTTCGATCCAAGACTTCTAAATCTTTGGCCTAAGTGTTCCCACATGAGAAAACACCCATACTTAGCATTATTTCACCCTCATATCACCCAAGACATTACCCAATACTCACTCAAACCCTTAGTCTTATATTTCCCTCAAGATTCAAGTCTCTAACCCTCATCCGGATTTCAAGGTTCTCCTTCAAGCTTCAAGTCTCCAACTCCAATCTTCACCAAGCTTATCTCCATAGCTAAGGTATGTAGGTTTTAGCCATTGGGTTCTTCCATGCATGGTGTCCTGATCTCCTTTTTACTCAATTTGCATGATTTAAAGTTGATTTTACTAATGGGTTTACTAGCATGAACATATCTATGAACTACGTTAAAGATATGTAAAGTTGTGACTGTTTTGCTATGTTTTGAGCTATAAATCTTGAATCTATTGTAAGGTTTGATGAGGGGTTTTGATTTATATTGCTTGAGTGTGTTGCAAGGTGTTGATTGATGGTTTTACAATGGATTTTCTTGCATGATTTCATCTCTAAATTGCATGGTCTTATAGGGATTTTGATATATGTTGCTTGAGGGTGTTTCAAGGTGTTGATTGATGGTTTTACAATGGATTTTTTTGCATGATTTCATCTCTATATTTGATGGTTTATATCCCTATTACATACTCGCCAAGTATTTGATAAAATGTCCGGCTATGGTTTCTTGAGGAATTGAAGGTCCAAAGCATGTCTTATGAGTTGAATAGTGCTATTACGATTATATGATGATGGAATGATGATGAAACAATGGTATGCATATGATGTATAATGATGAGAGGAACATGAGATATGATATGAATCATGTTATGATGATGAAATGAGTTTATGTATATGACGAATTCTGTATAAAGTGTTACATTAGACCATGCCCAATCCGGGGGAACCAAGAGCCCAGGTAACCTAGATGACGGTTTGTACTCATCAACCTAGTGAGGGGTTTGTACTTTATCACCAGGAAACCCAAGTTTGAGGTATATGGGTTTCAATCATTGGGACCTTTCACCCATGGTGGTCAACCTTCTTTTTTATGAAAATTGCATGTTTTCAAGTTGGATTATCTATATGTATCTCTTATTATGAATTTTGAATATAAACCTTGTTGGGGTTTTATGAAATGTTGATTGACTATGCATGTTTTGAGCTATGAAACTATGAACTATCATGAGATTTGATGATGGATTTCAAGGTATCTTACATGAGGGTTTTACATGGGTTGATTTACATAGAGTTTCCTTATCTTATTTCACTCTTGAATTGCATTATTTTAAACTAGAATTACACACCAGGCAAATGTTTAATAAAATGTATTGACAAGGATTCTTGAGTTGTTGATGATCTATTGCATAGTTTATAAGTCAAGTGACTTTATGATGATTAAGGGAATGTATATACATGTCAAATTCATGAAAAAATATCTATGGTGTTGCAAGTTGACCACACCTTGTTAGGGGTGGCATACCCAATCACCTAGTTGAGGGGGTGACAAGCCTTAATCACCTTGTCGGGGGTGGCATGCCCATACTACCTTGTTGATAGGTATGTACCTCAATTACCTTGTCGGGGGTTGGCATGCCCGTACTACCACATTGAGGGGTATGTACCTCAATCACCTTATCGGGAGGTGGCATACCCGTAGTACCATGTTGAGGGGTATGTACCTCAATCACCTTGACGGGGGGTGGCATGCCCATACTACCATGTTGAGGGGTAGGTACCTCAATCACCTTCCAAGGGGGTTGCATTCCTTGGAGTTCAAGTAATAGTATGCTTGGGCTATATTGATATGGTCTGTTCCTACACATGTAATCTATATTTGCAAATTATATGATTTACGAGTATGTTTTACCTTAAGCATTGATCATGCGTTCCATATTGATATTATACTTATCCATTGCTTATGATTATGCATTTTGACTATGTTACCTATGTCTTGTTACATTGCATCCTACATACTTAGTACATTTAAATGTACTAACGCATACTCTATGCCTACATAATGTTACCATGTAGAAACCAAAGCACCTCTTGATCATCCTCCACGTGGCTTGTTCAGTGCTTTGGAGATAAGCCTTGGTGAGTCCTCAAGATTGGCGGACACTATCTATGCTACTCTTGTTATTTGCTATTTCTTTATGGTGAACACTTGAAACTATGAGAGTGAGCCCGGAAAGTGTCTTGGCCCAGCTCCAATCTATGTTTAGCAGTGTTGTTGGAACAATTGATGTACTTATACTTTGAGCTTTGAATCTTTTATGTTATATAAATTTCAAGACTTCCCTTTGTCTTGTTCCCCTTTCTTATATCTCTTCTTATTGTTTATTTTGCTTCCGCGACCAATGATGTATGTATAATATGCTAAGAGGCTTATTTGGTGTCCCTTTGGGTTCCCATTCGCCGTGTCACATCTGGGCCGTAGGCTTGGGTCATGACAAACTTGGTATCAGAGCACTAGGCTATTAATGGTCCTCAAATTTCAACAAACCACTTCGATTAGAGTCATATTCATAGTTGTGTCATATACCACAACTATGAGGGAGAGGCTATGAGGCATTTTAGGAAATATTTCCCTTCTTAATGATCTATGTTGTGCTTTAGAAGTAAAGTAAGACTTTTTCCTTTAACGAATGTTCTTTGATATTCTAGATCATGCTTATTCCAAAAGAAAGACTAGGGAGAGCCCGTTCACCCAAGGTGCAATTGGACCCTCCCGCTCCTCAAGGTGGGGTAGTGGCTCGTGATAAGTTTTGAGTTTCTATCACCATGTTGCCCATGCTATGACCAACCAAATCAACCAAGGGGCCCAATCTCCTCATGCTCCTACTCCAGCCTCAAGGGTGAGGGATTTTACTAGGATGAATCCACCGGAGTTCCATGGATCCAAGGTGGATGACACTACTACAAACTGGTCCTTTAGCGACAATTATTTTGTGGCAATAAGCTAATTGCCACTAATGTTTACACATGAGGCAAAATATCAATGGCTAATGTTTAATAGCTAGAAATAAGTATATTTTTAGTAGCAATTAAAAAAAATAGCCACAAAAAACCTCTTTTTCATGAAAACAAAATTTTTGGCCATCAATAACTTTGCCCTATTAAATAAGGAGAAGTTCCCTCCAACTTTCCCACTCAAATCAAATAAGGAAAACTAACCTAATTTAAACTCTCCCATGTTCATAAGAAAATCTTTTCTTAAAAATCTCTCACGTTCATAAGGAGTCGCTAACCTAATTCATAGCATGTCTAGTAGTGGCATACAGTTCCAACGCAGCAACAATGATCAAGAACAACAAAGTTTTTAGGTATGCACTTTGCGTTTCTTTGCTCCATTATTTCTATGTGTTCTAGCATCGTCCTTGCTTTGTAAACCTTCACTGAAAATTTACCTATGTAATTTATTTTCTATCATGTTCATTGATCAGTTTTAGGCGATGAAAATATAAAATATCTTGATGAACTAATCAGTATTTAGGCATCAGTTGTGACTTTTTGGTGATTTGATATTTGTAAAAGTAATGTTTTCTATGTTTGTGATCTCTGACTACTGTATTTTTTTTAATGTACTTGATTGTATCAATTTCTTAATTAATAGGTGTGTCACCTACGTGTTTTAGCATCGTCCTTGCTCTGTAAACCTTCACAAAAATTTACCCCTGTAATTTGTTATCTATCATGATCATTGATCAATTTTAGGCGAAGAAAATAGAAAATATCTTGATGAACTAATCAGTATTTAGGCATCAATTGTGATTTTCAAGTGATTTGATATTTGTAAAAGTAATGTTTCTTGTGTTTGTGATATCTGGCTACTATATTCTTTTAGTTGTACTTAATTATATTGATTTCTTAATTAATATATAGTAAAGTGCATCACTGTTATATTAAGATGCATAACAATTAATATATTAAGAATACGATTGTTTAGAAGTTCTATTGTGAATACGATCACTATTGTAGGAAAATTATTATTTCATTTTGAGTATGACATAAGATCTTTTCTTTGAAAGAGTCAAGAATAACGATTACATAGATGCTCTGTTAATATATACAAGTGCTCTATTTCTGTTAACTTGAGAAGAGATTTCCTAATCGCATCAGAATAATCAGGGGGTTTCTTAATCCTCTGATTTTCCTTCTTCTAAAGGTAGCCATCTCAATTTTATCAAGATCCAAATATACTCTAGCTTTATTTGGGAGCTGATGCCTGGATAGTTTAGGTTGAATAGCATTGTAAGTATGGTTGTGTTTGTCAAGTGCATCAGCAGTAGCATTGGATTCTTTAAAATAGTGGTTAGATCTGAACACTTAGAATTGGTCGATGATGAGTTGAAGTCTGTCCAGTAGAGTAGGATCTCACTATCTTGGGGGAAAACACAAAAGAACTAGGTTCAGCCATTCTAAGAACCCTGCAGGTTCAGGTGTTAAATGTTTATTCAGTTCTTGAATTATGAATATTGTGTCTGATGTATGCAATTTGCCTCAATAGCTTAAGGAAATGGTTGTTATCCCACCTAGATCTCCTGGATTTGCCCTAGATTCTTGTTGGATTTTGTAGCCATAGATTGATCCACCATTCTCTGAACCTAATAGAGCTCATTGTGATTCAAGTAATAGATTATTAGTGCCCTCATCCATAGGTGCTGCATAAGCAAATATAAGATCTCCCAAATTATCTCTGAAAGTTCCACGAGCTCCAATATTACCAGGTGTTATGTACTCTGTAGGAAGTTTATGCTTAAAGTTTGTATGTCACTCTTATATTAAGGAATGTCATTGTTATATTAAGATGCATGACTATTAATACATTTAGTACATAATGATAAAACTCCTCTCGATACAAAGAAACCAGGTTCAGTGATTTCTTAGTCCGACTCCATTATTTTTGAAGTCTTCTCCTTTGTAGCCTGAGCTGCTCTAGTTGCCTCCTCTTTAGTAGCTTGATCTTCTTGTTGTGACACTCTTCCAACGGTTTACAAGGGAAGATTTTAGCTCTTATTCGTCTCTTTTTCTCTTCTTATTTTCTCACTTTCTCTGCTATGAATTATTGTGAGCTTGCTGCCACGTGCAGTTTTTTTAAACTTGTACTCTGCCATGTTCTATGTTTTTTCATCTCTTCTTTTTGATGTATCTGCTAGAACAAACCTATGACCAATTTATTCTTGAGACTAGAAGTAATAAATGGTTCACTGATTCCTTGTCGTTTTATTACAAATAGTACCAGCAACATAACTTAATTCCTCGTCTGCAGCTTATCCTCTCTCAGGCTAGCATCATAAATTTTCTTAATCTTCTAGATCAAATTATGCATTTTGCCTAATATGATAGTTGTATGCAGTTTCGACAGTGTAGCTCTATATCTTGAGTAATTATAACTCCATCGTTAATCACTTTAGGATTGTAAGATTCATACAACACTACATTTCTTCCCCTAAGACCAAGTGTTAGGCCAACAACATCAGCAAGCATGTCGATACCAGCCTAAAGGGCACTCCTAGATGTCTAGAACAAGAATGCCGATAGTCAACTAGTGTATTCCATTTTTATACGTAGCAGACTATTCAAGTTTTTCAAATTATAAATCTTGACTATTTGTTAGATAGACGCTTGACAGTGCAGGGTAAGTGCAGATGTGCTAAGGTATATTTGAAGTTAGAACTTCCCTGTGAAACATTTCATTAAGCTTGATGTAGTGAACTTTTGTAACTAAATACTAGAACGAGAATGTCGTTAGTCAGCTGGAAGAGAGAAACCTAAAGCAATACTAGTGTAATTCTAGTTTTTTTTTTCAGATTATTCAAGTTTGTCAAAATGTAGATCTTGGCTGTTTGTTAGCTAGACACTTGACAGTGCAGGGTAAGTGCAGATCTACTCTGCTATATTTGGAGTTAGAACTTCTCTGTGAAATATTTCATTAGACTTAATATAGTGAACTTTTCTAACCAAATACTGGAATAAAGAGTGCCGTTAGTCAACTTATGTATTTTATTATCATTTCCAATTGGATGATCCATTAATCCAACTAGTAGAGGATTATAAATAGGTCTGGAAGAGAGAAATCTCAAGATATGCTAGTGTAATTCTAGTTTGTATACATAGAGACTATTCAAGTTTGTCAAAATGTAAATCTTGGTTGTTTGTTAGCTAGACGCTTGACAGTCCAGGGTAAGTGCAAATGTGCTCTATTATATTTTGGAGTTAGTACTTCTCTGTGAAATATTACATGAATCTTGATATAGTGAACTTTTCTAACCAAATACTGGAACACGAGTGTCATTGGTTAACTGGAAGAGAAAAATCTCAAGATACGCTAGTGTAATTCCAGTTTTTTTCTATTTCAGTTCCCGACTATACGTTTAACTATGTATATAGGCATTTTTGAACATGTACTATACTTTTAACTACGACAATGAACCAATCTTTGCATTATCTCTTTGTAGTTACTAAAGACAAGTACTCGTTTATAGCTTCACCTTCTTTAGTAACCTCAATGTCATAGTCAAAGTAAGCATCTCCTTTTAGTAATTCACTAGTAATTCACTTTATTGTCTTTTGCTGTGGCAATAGTGTCACTTGTTCCTCTAAGTAGATGATCTAGTGTTGCTTGACTTGTTCCAAGACTGTGAATAGATGCAACCGCTGCTTCTCTTGGGAAACCCATGGATACAAGTTCTTAAATTGAAGCATTAGTTGCTTGACGCAATCTTTTTCCTTTCCTATACTCAATATGTACATGTATCAAAGAATTAGCTTCTAGATTTTTTAAGTCATCCAAAGCCATTTGTGTGTCATTTTCATTTCGTTGAAGTGCTTTTACAACAGGCCCTATCTCAAACTTGGCATTCAGGAATATGAATGAGTTCTATATCAGGTTAGTTAACAATTAACATAAGCATGACTTTGTGATAAAATATGCCTATTTATTCTGGTTTATCAAACCAAATGTACTGTTTGATAGCTGAAAAAGTTCTCCTTTAGATTTTAGTTATGACTATAAAAAAATAGTTTCAATCAAGCTGTCTGGAAAAATGGAATGTCTTTTAGTATCCAATCCATCTTCACTTTAGTCATTGTTAGAGGATCATTTGCAGATCCATCTACCCCCTGATTATTATGTAAACCACTGTTCATGTTATGATCTCCTGTTGTAGCAGTAGTGACACTTGTTCCTCCAAATAGATGATCTAGCACTGCTTGCCTTGTCTAAGATTACGAGTAGTAGCAACCGCTGCTTCTCCGTGGAAACTCATGGATACAAGTTCTCAAATTGAAGCATTAGTTTCTTGATGCAATCTTTTCTTCCTAGACTCAATTTGTATCTGTATCAAAGAATTAGCTTCTAAATTTGTTAAGTCATCCAAAGCCTTTTATGTGTCATTTTCATTTCGTCGAATTAGCTTCTAGATTTGTTAAGTCATCCATGTCACTTTGGATTTTTGAGATTGTTTGTGATTTTTTTATCCATTACATTTTATCGTTTGACGTATTTATTTTAATATTTCAAGTCCAATAATTTGATGTTCGAAGCTTTTGCCAAAGGAAGATTTCAGTATGACGAACAATTGTGGGAATTCTATGAAGACATTTTTGTTGATCAGTTATATAAATAATATAACTTTTTTTTCCAGTTGTGATAGTATAGTTGTTGGGGTTAGTACTTTGTTTTTATTATTTAGATTTTATGAGATTACATTTTATTCTATGAATTAATATTATATATTTTTTAGCTTTTGAAAATTTTTGTTGCCCGCAATAGGGTCCATTTGATAATAATTTTGTTGGGATTTTCTATTTATAAACTCTATAATTGCAACAAAACTTTTGTCATTAAAGATAGTAAGTTTCAGTGAAAATTTTATTAAAGTTATTAGTTAAAAAAATGGATGCTATATAAGCAAAATAAAATCGTTTCATATTTGATTTACCAACTATTTTAGTTGCCGCTAAAACTAATACATTTTCGCGACAATTTAGTTGAGTTTATTGGCAATAAAAATAGACACTATAGAGCGTAACTAACTCTTCTGAATTTGATTTAATAGTCATCTTAATTGCCGCGATTAATTTCCATTAAAATAAATTTGTTTTAGCGGCAATTTAGTTAAATTTACTGACTAAACAAATGGAGGCTACATAAGCACAACTAACCATTTTGAATTGGATTTAGCAAACATCTTAGTTTCCATAACCAATTGCCACAAAATTGAATGAGTTTTAGCGACAATTTGACCTAGTTTTACCAGCGCTTGTTTGAAAGGCTGCAAAATCCTTTGCTGATCCCCAAAATAGCGGCCATAGTTCAATGGCTGGTAAAAGCTATAATGACCATTATTATAGCCGCTAATGCAAATTTTAATCGCCGCTAATGCAAATTTTAATCACCGCTAAATCTTCTTTTCGTAGTAGTGTGAGGATCTCCAAGAATTCATTGATGAGGTGTATAAGGTGTTATCCATTATGGGGGTTAACTCAGAGGAGAAAGCGGAGTTAGCGGCCTACCAACTTAAAGGGGTGGCTCAAATATGGTTCACTCAATGGAAGATGTAGAAGGGGAATGATAATATTATCCTTTTGGGAAGAGTTCAAAGAAGTATTTCTCAATCGGTTCTTTCCTATTGAGCTAAGGGAGCCGAAGATGATGGAATTTATGAATCCAAAACAAGGGTCTATGAGTGTGAGGGAGTATGCCCTCAAGTATAACCAACTCGCCAAGTATACCCATAATGGGTTGCCGAGCCAAGGTCAAGGATGAACAAATTTATGTTGGGTGTATCCGACTTGGTTAATAAGGAGTGCTGTATCGTCATACTAATAGCTGATATGGATTTGTCCCACCTTATGATATATATATAGAGCAACAAGAGGGTGAGAAACATGGAAAGAGAAGGAGTGGTGACTCTAAGATAGCTCATTTTGAAGGTGGATTCCAAAATTCCAAGGGTGGTCGGTTTCCTCAAGGCCACAAATTCCAAGGCAAAGGGTCTTCCAATGCCCCTAATAGGAGGTTTTCTAATGATAACCTAAGGTTCCAAGGTGGTGGTGGTGTGTTGCATAACCCTATGTGCCAAAGGTGTGGTAGGAACCATAATGGTCCATGTTTGAAGGACTCCAATGCTTGCTATGGTTGTGGTGAAGTGGGTCATAAGGCGATTGATAGTCCTCGGGCTCCAAACAAAGGTAGGGATGGTCATCCACAAGGCCAAGGTGCAAATGCAGGTTCAAAGGGAAGAGGAGGCCAACAAGGGGGTGCTCTAAGGAAAAATAGGTTCTATGCTCTTCAAGGGAGAGAAAGGGTAGATGAGGTGCCCAATCTCGTCACCGATATGTTAAAGGTTTTTGATTTTGATGTGTATGCATTGATAGACCCAGGTGCCATTCTTTCTTTTATTACTCCTTTTGTTTCCAAAAAGCTTCATGTTAGTCCTGAATTGTTGTGTGAGCCTTATGAAGTTTCTAACCCTATTTGTGAGTCTATTATTGCTAAAAGAGTCTATAGAAATTGTCTAGTGTTCATTTTGCATAAAATGTTGCCTTGTGATTTTGTTGAATTAGATATGGTGGATTTTGATGTCATTCTTAGGATGGATTTGTTGCATGCATATTATGCTTTTATTGATTGTAGAACCCGTATGGTTAAATTCCAATTCCCTAGTGAATCCGTCCTCGAGTGGGAAAGTTGTGATGTGGTGGTCAAGGGTAGATTCATTTCTTGCCTTAAAACCCAAAAGTTAATTTCTAAGGGTTGTCTCTATCATCTTGTGAGGGTTAGGGATGTTGAGTCCAAAGTCCTTCCTATAGAGTTGGTTCTGGTGGTTAATGAGTTCCTTGATGTCATTCCCGATGAGCTCCCTGGTGTTCCTTCCCAAAGGTAAATAGACATTTATATAGACCTCCTTCCTGGTACTCAACCCATTTCTATTTTCCCTTACTATATAGCCCCAGCGGAGTTGAAGGAGCAATTAAGGGATTTATTGGAGAAGGGTTTTATAAGGCCTAGTAAGTCACCTTGGGGTTCACCGGTGTTTGTGAAGAAAAAGGATGGTTTTCTTAGAATGTGCATTGATTACTGGCAACTTAATAAAGTCACCATAAAGAATAACCACTCTTTACCAAGGATTGATGACCTTTTTGATCAACATCAAGGGGCTAATCACTTTTATAAGATTGACCTTCGGTCCAAATATCACCAAGTGAAAGTGAGGGAGCGTGACTTTCCCAAAATGGATTTTCGGACTAGGTATTGACACATTAAGATTTTGGTTATGTCTTTTAGGTTGATAATGCACCGGCTGTAGTGATGGATCTTATGAATAGGGTCTTCAAACCCTATTACAACTATCCATTGCTTATGACTATGTATTCTGACTATGTTGGCTTATATCTTGTGGCATTACATCCTACATACTTAATACATTCAAATGCACTAATGCATTCTCTATGCCTATATTATGTTACCATGTAAGAACCAAAGCACCTCTCGATCATCCTCCACGTGGCTAGTTTTGGCATTTCAGAAGATAAGCTTTGGTGAGTCCTCAAATCCGGGGACATTAGCTATGCTACTCTTACTAGTTGTTGTCTCTTTATGTTGAATACTTGATACTATAAGGGTGAGCCCGGAAAGTATCTTGTCCCTCACT
>DF358187.1:1758-12273 GCA_000787875.1 Solanum virginianum
GGTACAATGTCGCTTGATGTGAACAAAGACATTTCTAGACCTCTAGAAAATGATAAGGAACTACTTAGTCCTGAAGAACCATATCTTAGTTCTATTAAGGTACTAATGTATATTGCTAGTCATACTCAATGTGTATATATATATATTTTGTTGTTTGCCACATGAAGTTAATCATATACTTTGCTATGCCAAAGGTACTATGGATATGGGTCATCCCGATCTAAGTTGTTTGCCACATGAAGTTAATCATATACTTTGCTATGCCAAAGGTACTATGGATATGGGTTTGTCCGATTTAGATGCCCCAAAAGTGGCACTTTGTTTTAATTTAGAGGAAGCAATTATGGACTTTATATACTGTACTCTTTTTCCCTTTTTGTTCGATTTTTGTCCCACTGGATTTTTTCGACTTAAGGTTTTTAACGAGGCAGTGGTAAAATGTCCAAATTTAGCCATTGGCATGATGTTTCGTCCAAACGGAAATGTTATGGATAAATAAACTTTAACACCATGACTATGTCGTATCTATCTATTAAATATACATATATGCATTATGATGTTTCGTCCAAACAGAAATGTTATGGATAAATAAACTTTAACACCATGACTATGTCATATCTATCTATTAAATATACATATATGCATTCAAAGGAAATGTGCTTATCTTTTGGAAAATGATCCCAACGATCTTGTATGAAGATAATGTTGCTTCTATAGCCAAAAATAAAATAAAGATACATTTTACGACATATAAAGTGACAATCTTGCAGATTAGTTCACAAAGGCATTTCCTTACTATATTTGAAAAGCTAGTCCATCATAATGGAGTCCCTCAACTCAACAGGCTTTACTGATATTCTCATGAGGAGGAGTAAATATGCACTGCACTCCTTTTTCCTTGACCATGATTTTTCCCACTGGGTTTTCCTGGTAAGGTTTTTAATGAGGCAGTATATGATCATGTATTGAAAGAAATGCGTACTCTTTTTCCTTCACTAGGTTTTAGTCCCACAGGATTTTCCTAGTAAGGTTTTAACGAGGCATATTCTTAACCAATGGACATCCAAGGGGGAGTGTTATGAATAAATATTTCTGGATGTCCATTCATAGATTCATCTCCCTTTATTTATGTGGATACATCATTCATCACATTCTCCAAGTTCATCCTCCTTGTTTAATATGTACATCCCCTTGAATTTGTATAGTTGTAAACTTAAGCCTATAAATAGGCCTTCTCCTTGTATTGCATATACACATGAAATAATAGAAAGCTCTATCTATTCTCTCTATGCTCTTGTCTCTCTCACTCTCTCATCTTTATAGTTTATTTGTTCATTAGTTTATAACATACTTCAACTATCTTGCATTTATTGTTCTAGTGTGTATATATCTTCTATATAAATAAGTGTGACTTCCCCCTTACAATTATCAAATCAATTAGAATCCTTTAAAGTAGATAGTTCTTCGTCGACATGCTTATTTGAGTTATTTGCTTCTATTCCTTTATCATATAGGGCTCCTAAAATATATTTCATGGACTTTTTAATTAAATCTTTTTATGACAGTTGTTGATCAACGCGTCTGTTTCAAGTGCTTCAACTATGACTTTTTATAATAATACTCCTAATAAGATAAATTTTTCAACTGTTTCGACTGTGATTTTACTATATTGCCCCGATCAATTATTTTAAGTCATGTAAATAGTGAAATTAAGCTAAAACAAATCGCTTTCTAAACCAGACAAATAAAATTAAATAACTAAATCAATAAAATGCTCCCACATATAACTTTTTATGGGTCCCACAATTTTAGGCGTTTTCAGAATTTCAATTACCGCCAAAGTTCCACTTAGAATCAGTCATTTTCTCCTTCTAAACAATCCAAAAGTCCATCGAAATGCCACCCCCACAACTCCTAAAGGACACATTTTCCAATCACCTTCAATCGCCACAAAATCAACCTAAAAATCGCCGTAAAACCACCACAAACCTCCGCAAACTCCATGAAAATAGCCCTCCAGACAACTCCAAACTAGTGTCAAGAACCCCTTCCCCCCCTCGCCACACGCACACCCACACACACCATGACAGCTCCAACTAGCCACCAAATGCAGCTAAAATGAATCAAAATCAGCCATCAAAAAGCCCCAAATCGCGCTTGAAAAATGAAATCACCATCTCAAAATCCCCTCAACAACCCCACCAAAATCACCTCCAAAACACCCCAAAAAACGTCATCCAAACAGCCCTCCAAAAACCTCTAAAAATGTCACCAAATTTCACACTGCACAAGCTTTGAGGAGGCAAAATCCAGCCGACGCCACCAGCAAGCAACAACAAACCTCCACGCTTCAGCAAAAGAGGGATGAGACGAAAAATTGAATGTCATCTCTTTCACTTCTAGAAAAAGTGGAATACCAAAAAGGCAAATGAAAAACATGAGTAAAGCACTACAAAAGAATATGATAAAGTGGTGAATTTTAGTGATAAAATAATATTCATCATTTAAGTAATGAAAAAGGGCTTAAAATATCCTTAAACTATTAAAAATTGTACAAAATATCCTCTATCCACCTCTTGAGCCTAAAATGTCTTTGTCATATGCATACAAATAAATTAAAACAAATAAAATATCATATTTTAAATTTAAATTCAAGTGTGCGAATAAAAGTATAAAAATAGTCAAACATATTTATTCGTCCCGAGCAACGCTCAGACTGCGTTTACTAGTGTGTGTGTGTGTATATATATAATAGTTACATCGGTTTCGTATTAACATGGTCCAAATATATATTTTTTATCTCGATCTATGCGACACTGATAGATGTTTTTATGTATATTTTTAAAATTTTAAAGTTATTTTCAAATACATGTTACTTTCTCTGTCTTATTATATTTGATACTGATAAAATTTTAAGAGTCAACCAATTTTTTTTACATATCTGGTAAAAATTAATTTTTAAGATTTACAGTATCTTTTATGTTATTTTCAAATACATGTTATTTTCTTTGTCCCATTTTACGTTACACTAATAAAATTATAAGACTCAAATAATTTTTTCATGTGTATTTAAGTATGTTAAATTGATGATAATATTTTAAATTATTAATTATTGTAATTTATAGTATATTTATATAAATTTTAAATAATGCATCTTACTGTTCATGTCATGATATATGTGGTGATGTTATTTAATTTAATTTATCTAATTTAAAAAGATCTAATTTATTATTTTGTATTTATCTTATCATAGTTCTAATATTTACATAATTTTTAAATAATTGATTTAGGGGATAGAGTATAATCATAGTTGAAATAAATAAAAAATAATTTATTAGGGGTTAATATTATAAAATCATAGTTGAAGTAACTTAAAAAATATTTAGTAGAAATAACATAGTAAAATCAAGCAGCTCAAACATGTACGTCAATCGACAGCTACTTGCTTAAGCATGCAGATGAAACAGGCATGTCGACCAAGACATGTTTGCTTATCCACATATCATTTTGTGTTTGTTTTATGCTAATTCTAATATTTGTATTATTTAAAATAATTGGTTATAGTAAAATTATCTACACTATTTTGTATAAATATTTGTCCCAAATATGGGCACTTACTAAATTTAGGATAGAATTAATTTTTTTTTTCATTTTACCCCTATCATTAATTAGAGTATTAATGATTTTTTCTAATTTAATTTAATGTATATTGATATAAAATGAAGGATAAAATAGTAAAGTCTACTAACCATGTAAAATAAAAAATGCACTTATAATATGAGACGGAGATAGTAATAATAGATATAACTAAATATGGACAGAAAATGGACTACATTTTCACTTTATTCTTTTTAATGGATGGACCTCACGTTTATCTATATTTAAATTATGTCTCCTTTTCTTTAGTTTATTATATATTTAAAATTACCTATAAAATATTATAAATTATAAAAATTAATAATTTAATATATTAAAAATTTAATTGATTTTTAAAAATTTATTTATGTCAATAAGTTGGGACAAAAGGAGTAATATATACTATCTGAAAATCACATTAAAAAGATTATAAGATTATAATAATTAACAACACCAATATTTAAAAACCTTAGAAAAAATTTGGTTAAGTCTCAAAATATCTATATCATATAAAATGGGAGGTATTAGCTATAAAATAATTAACAACTTAAGTATCTAAAAACTTTATAAAAATTTTTGTTGGCTCTCAAAATTATGATAATCGGAGAAATATATAATATTTGAGAATTAAATAAAAAATACTATAAATTACAATACAAACAGAGTAATATATATATATATATATATTATGTAAAAGATATATAAAAAATATTATAAATTATAAAAATTAACAACTTCAAATATTTGATTGATTTTAATTTTTCATGTTATATGAATTGAAGCAAAATAAGTGACATATACTGGACTCATGCTGGTACGAACCCTATATCATCTAATATACAATATAAAATTGATATGAAATTAATATTGTATTTGAATATATAATTTTAATTTTTTAAAATATATTATTTTCATATATATGAAAATTTTGATAATTTGTAGAAATTATTAAAACAAATTTAATTCCTAAATAATTTTACCATATGAAAAAAAATCATACTTTATAAATAAGATACCAAAATATTTCAAGACATTGTATTGATATATCACATATCTTTATGTTCTTTTTTATAAATAAATATTTATTATTATAAAAATTTTAAGTACATATAATTTTATAAATATTCACTGCTCAATGATAATAATAACTTGTTAATCTTTAATATAATTTTATGAAATCGTATAATTTATCTCTTAACACTGAGTATGACTCATTTTTGTAAAATTTAAAATAATAATTATTTTTTAAAAATATAAACTTATAGGTCAAATTTAGTGTTTTATATCGTGCATCCAAAAACAAGCTAAATCTTTTAAGTCAAATTACTATTGTTTAAATGTGAGACAATTCACATTTGTAATCTTGGGGTGTTTGCGTCGGGGGTGGGGGGCGGGGGGAAGTACTATAAATAGTACTTTAGTCTTCTTACCTATTTTATGTGGTCATTTTTTAAAAAAATTTATTTGAAAGCAATGATATATTCAGTTGTATAATTTATATAAAAAGCATGAAAATAAACTTGATTCATCTTGAAAATCTAAAAGAAGTAACAATATACTTAGTGTAATTTTTAGAGTTATTAAAATGAGTTAGCTTAATCTCATTCAATCTAAGCCTCGCAAATCAAGAAATTTAAAGGGTTAAAATGGATCAACTTTTTATTTGAATGAGGATTAAAATAATCGACTTGATCCGGCCGAATTTTAGTAGGGCTGGGAGCTAAAGTAGACTAATTCTTTCCTTTTATTAAATAACGAATGAGGTTAAACAGACTCTCTGAGTAACCCCAATTGATGACTCTAATAATTTTATACATAAAATACGATAAGAAAACACGACATCCAAAAAAATTAACAACATATTCAATATTTTTTGTATTTCATCCTATTTGATAATATTTTTTTTAGTTTATTCTAAAATTAATATTATCTTACTATGATTAAAAATATTTTAATTTTAAAAATTTTCTTTTATCCTTAATGAAATTTGTAATTGTACAAATATATAAGAATTGTTTTAAATTATAAATTTAAAATTTTTTTTTTTTAAATATCATATCATATCATATCAAATAATGTCACATAAAATAAAACAAAACAAGTATATTTTTATCTATAATGTATGAGAACAAACATACCCATCCTACAAATTCAAAGAAAGTAACAATATATTGAGGATAATTTTATAAATAAAGTACGAGAATAGACACAAATCAAAAAGATATTTCTTTTGTCCCCAATGTACGTAACATATTTTCTGTTTAATCTGCCTAAAAAATAAGTGAAATTATTATAATTATAAATTTTTTGTTTTTAATAAAATAATTTTTAATTATATAAAATATAATAAACACGCCCCATCCTCTCTAAGCGAATCCAAAGAAAGAAGGTTGCCACTTGTAAAAGAGCGGGAGTGTGGAAATTCGTACCGAACACGTATTATGATGTCCTTAAAGCACGTGACTTTCGTTACACTGCCCCTCTGTACGATTTTGGTCCTACATTCAATTTTATTTTCTATATCACATTAATTCTGTGAGGTCTTATTTCCACTTTATTTACTATGACTCCACCTCCCTTTTGGGGTCCATGTCTTCCATACAAAGTAAACTCTTGGATTACCATCAAAGATTTTTTTTCTCTCTCTCTCTACTTTTGCACGGTAGCAAGCGTTTGTTTTGTTTGCAAAACTTTATTTCCATTCAATAATTGCCATCCCTTACAATTATGTACCATACTTTGGTGGTTGGAGTAGAGTAGTCTCGTTCACGAGGTCTATTTAGATAAATGTTTATAAAAGGATGCATGAATAAGGAAGCGTAAGGGGTTGACTGTGAAGAATCTTATCAAATGCTAAGGGGTTGTCTGGTAGAATATACTATTAAAAAATAATGCATGTATTAATTTGGTGTATTAGTAGTATTTTGTTTGATATATTTTTTATATATTTTTATAACTAATAATATCACTCTATTATATATAAAGGTGTGTATTACTAATACCATGGATTTCTAGGTATTAGTAACGCAATGTTTTTAATGCATGTATTAATATAATTAACCACTCAATTGCTCTTCAAAACTTTTTTCCCATAAGGAAAAGAGTAAAAGATGCCCTTAAACTATATGAAAGGAATAAAAATTTTCTTAATTTGTACTTTGGTCCAAAATGCCCTTGTTATTGATACTTTGGTCCAAAAATTCCCTTATTGTTACCAAATGGGTCAGAAATACCCTACTATAAATAAATATATATACTTTTTCTTAAACATATTCTAATCCTAATAAAAATACTATTTTTAAAGAATTCTTCTTTATTTTGGAGATTTAAGCTTCTTTAGTGTTTTTATGAGAATATTTTCTCTTAATTTCTCTCTCTTAAAAATACGGTTTTCTCTCTATTGTGTGACTGGTCACCATATTTTGCCGGCCACCATATTTTTCGGCAAGAAAATTTTGCCGGAGATCTCTCTCACACGTCGCCAGTGAACCACTGAAAAAAGAGCCCCAAAACTCCTTGATTTCTGATCTTTCCCTCTCATCTTTTACTTCTCTCAGTTCGGCGAGATCCTTCTCAACCGCTCAACAATCCGGTTCCGGCTAGACCCAAGGACGCAAGGTTTGACGCGCTAGTTCCCAGTCACTGATAGAGATTTTCGACTGAATAGTCAATTTCCGACGTTAGTTCCTGTTCCAGCATAAGATTCCAGTTCTAGTGAAAAGTATTTTTTCGGTGAATTTTCGACAACACGCTCAACATTAAATCTGATAGATTACTTAGGTGATATCCTCCATTTTCTCTTTTCTTTCTTGTTCAAATTCCTGTTCTGGTCAGATTCTTGTTCACTCCTATTTTGATATTATCTCCTGTAGATTTCTCCTTTCTTGCTTGTTCAATTTCTTGCCCCGGTCAGCTTCTTTGTTCGCTCCTGTTTTGGCATCATTTCCTACCTGTATAACTGCCATTTTGCTTGTTGATTCCTGTTTTTTTAAACTATATCTCTTACTTCTTCTTGATTATTGATTTGCTGACTATCGATTCTTGTCTGCTCTAGTTATTGAGCATTGATTCTTGTCTGTTCAATTTGCTGATTATTGATTCTTGCTTAATATTTCCTGTCTAGTATAGTATCTATTTTTTGGCTATATCTCTTGTCTGATTATTTTTGGCTATATTCTTACTTCATACATAGTGTGACAGTTTCTCATTGTGCTTATTGCTTTTGTCATGAATTATATGATTTTACATTCTCTGTAGTAGTTTGTTGTGTTAATAGTTTTTAGTGGCGTTCGGGTCTAATGGTGGATTAGGGTCATGTCGTTGGTTGGGGTCGGAGGTGTCATGCCCCGGGAGGGTACCCTGGGCGTAACTGGCACTCAAAGACTATCGCTAGTCCTCGAGTAAACCCCTTGGCCTCATTTTCACATCTTATTCGACAAACAACGGAAGAATACTTAATGATATCATTAAAAGAAAGGCAGAAATAGCATAAGCTGTTTCTCAAATTGATTCAATGTCTGAATAAGGAATACTCGATAATACTTCACTCTAAATGTATGAAGCCTCTACTCTAAATATCTAGGAGGTACCATGACAGGCCACAGTTACCAAAAACTCAAAGAACAACTCGACATGTAAAGGAAAAAAGTAAAGGGTTTTCATCTGAATGTAGGGGTGGACTCATAATTGTCTAGAACTAGGGATGCTGAACCTCAACGGTGTGTCTGCCAAAGTCCTTTGTTTGCTGAATCTGCATCATGAAACGATGCAGCACCGAATGACGTAAGTACGTGAAATGAATGGTATGTAGAATGGGCTAAAAGTAAACAGATAAGGCTCAAACCAATCACCAGACTCGACTCAAGAATCAACTCTTTACCTTATAACTCAACTCAAGTAAATCATGTAGGTTTGAAGTTTGAAAACATGCTTTGAAAATAGACTCAGTGTTTAATGCAACTCAATTTTTGAAAAATCGTGATATGCTCGACTCATGTGATGCTTGGAAGTTTTTCTAACCGACATAACTCTCCACCACCATGAGTTTTTGGTGATGTACAATGAATTGACATCATAGCCATTCCCGCCCTTAACTTGCCATGGAAAAGGGCGTTCAACTATCTACCTCACTCTCTCGGATCCTAAGAGAGTGTCCCTCTATGGGGACTTGGGCTACCAGAATTATCCTTTGCGACCATCCTACGCTGGTTACATAGTTCTGAGGTGGTTCACAGTCACCCAACTCGGTGCTTAGTACCCCTTCCAAGACTAAAATGGGTACAATGAAAATTAACTCAAGCTCAACTCTTTAACTCATCTCATTCAACTCAACATCAATGTTCTCAATTAACTCCACCACTCAAAATATGAACTCAAACAATGCAATTCAAGACTCTATTCACACCATGCAAGATCCTCACAAATTACGATTAAGTGACATAAAATAATCCAAACTCAACACATAAGACACATTAGATATTCATAGCATGCATATACTAACAATAACATACTTCCCAAGTTTAATTTACTTGTTCTAGAAGGTTAGATTCGAAATTTCCAATGACATGTAAAAGAACTTAAGACTCAAGAATTATAGGTTTTACAGTATACAAGTAATACATCTAGTCTTGACTCAAAATTGATGAAGGGGCACATGGATGAACATTATCCAACGCTTTATGTAGCCTTACATATCTGGGATGTAGATTAACACCAATCTCTCTAGGAAATTCAACTCTAGCTCAAGACTTTTGACTCATTTTCTCTTCTAAAAAACCCTCACTTTGAACGCTAAGAAAAATTGGTTTGAAACCCTTCATTTTGAGGAAAATGATCTTAATACTCGTTTAGTAGACTTGAAATATGTTGGGAATGTCTAAAGTACCCTTCTCGAAATTAAAAGAAAAAAATCACAAAATTGCACTGGTCCGCGATGCGTCTCAGGTGCGAAGTAGTGTATTTCCCTCCAAAAAGCCTCCGAACAAATTTTACACTTTCCATCGAAAATTTTCAAAAAAATATAAGTGTAAGTATGCGTCCCTAGCGCATTGTGCCTGGGGCACATATCAACACTGCTTTTTGTTTAATTATGAAAAACTATTTTTTGACTCAGTTACTCTAAAATCGAGCCGAGGTCATTTTCCCACTCAATATTTTGTGTTGATTGCAGTCGTTGGTTGGGGTCGGAGGTGTCATGCCCCGGGAGGGTACCCTGGGCGTAACTGGCACTCCTCAGATTTGCAAACAGAGCATGAGAAGATGCACATATGCGCGTCCCTCCTCCAGAGGTATTTTGGTAATTTTATCGGGCATTATATCATCTCCCCCTTGGGATTATTTGTCCTCAAATAATAAGTAGAGGTGGAAATAAAGCATGAGTAGGTTGAAGACTCATCTCAATATTCACTCGTCAAGTCAAACTCTCAACTATTCCTCGACCTCTATAAACTCTACTCGGACTCAAGAATAGACACATCAACTCAAGAATAAAAATGTCAATTAAGTTAAGAATAGGAACATTACCTTCGACATCATCATCATTTGGCATGAATAGGTGCGGATATTTGGTTCTCATTGCTTTCTCAGCTTCCCAAGTAGCTTCCTCAACAAATTGGTAGTTCCTCCATAGGACCTTGACGGAGGTTATCTCTTTGTTCCTCAGCTTATGAACTTGATGGTCAAGGATTTGGACTAGAATCTCCTCATAAAACAAGCTATCCTTTATTCTAATGTCCTCAATGAGGACCATCAAGGCAAGATCTCCCAAGCACTTCTTTAACATCGAGACGTGGAATACGGGATGAATTGCATCTAGCCCGGCGGGCAACCCTAACTTATATAGAACCTTCTCAATCTTACTCATGATCTGATAGGGTCCGA
>DF358187.1:23388-46572 GCA_000787875.1 Solanum virginianum
CTTTTTTTTTCTTTCGATTTTAGATAAAGTGTCGTTCTTTTTATTCACAAAACTTTTTTATTTTGTTTTTTTGGAGTAGTTAGTACAATGGCAGAGTCCTAACCATTGTATCCTTTCATTATTTTATAAATGAATAAATATATAATTAGTACATATTATTTATTTTGTTTACATGGATCTGGATTGACCCACATGAGTAACCCGATCCAATGTTCTTCATCTCTCACTTATCCGTAGTGGTTCAATCATTGTCATGACCCAAGCTAGATCGTAGGTGTGATACGATTATTGAGATTCTCGAAAAAATCCCAGTGTTGGCCTATTAAGAATTTGCATGTTCAGAAAATGCAGGTTGCGAAGATGAGGATATTGAGATGGATGTGTGGACATCCTTCTTAGCATATCATAAGCATTTATAGGTAATGAAATAAAGAATTAACAAATGAAGGATCAAATAAAAGAAGTCTAAGCTTAATATCATAAGGACAAGAATAGACAACTTAGACTCCATACATAATGTCCAACAATGCCTCTAACATACTACAATAGATGGTGGCTAAGACATGTCCCTAGCTCACCTCAAAGTAAAGTAAAATAAGAAATAATTCCAAGTAGCTCAAAAATGCAAGGAAATAAAGATAGAAAGTGGTAGATTTGTCCCCGCAGCATGATAACCCACTAACAACCTTCAAGTGGCACAGGAGGAGTGATGTGTCGAGAAAATATGACACTTTCGACTCTCAAAGCATAGAGTTATTACGAAGTCTCAAATATATTTTGCTAGTTTGATGTATGTTTTTGTTTAGTTTATAGAAAAATGAAGCTGTGAATTAGTTGATGGACTTTGGTATGATTTTGTTAAAGTATTGCAAAGACATGGACTAAAGCAGCGGAGAATGGACATCACTATGGCACGAGAGGCCTTGCATTAGACATATATGTAGAGGCTGGAGCAACATGCTTGAGACCAAGACGCCCACCACGTGCATCTGTGGTACCCATCACTGGCTGTAGGGGGAAGCTATCTAGGTGCCAAGACATCTAGTGGTTGAGTGAAACGACCCCAAAAAATGCCCAAAAATGTGCCTCGGAAGTGTCCGAAATCGTAATTTTCATATATCTAAAAATTCATTTATTATTTCAAAAATCTGACTTCATATTATTGTTCAGTAGGTCAAACTTAGGCAGATAAAGGTCTAAACCCGATTTAAGAGTAATAGATTAGCAATTATAAAATTTCAAGAATGTGATTTCCAGCGAGCAAAGTGCGCCGTTATTTGTGACTATTTTTTTTTCAACTCTGTCCAAGAGTTTTAAGTTTTGAGCCTAAGTGTTTCCAAACGTATATTTACCTATACTTAGCCATATTTCACCCTCATATCATCCTAAACATTCCCCAATACTCATTCAAACACTTAACCATATTTTTCACTCTTAAATTCAAGTCTCAAAACCTCTTCCGAATCTAAGGATTTCCTTCAAGGTTCTTCAAGATTCAAGTCTCCACCTTCAATCTTCACCAATTTCATCTCCAAGCTAAGGTATGTGGGTTTCTTTCACGTGTTCCTTTCACCCATGATGCCCAAGCTTCCTTTTCTTACAATTTGCATGATTTAAAGGTGATTTATTCATGGGTATTGATTGTTATGAAAATCACTGCACACTATGTTTGAGCATATGAAATTGTGAATATTTTACCATGTTTTAAGCTATGAATCTAAGATCTATTGAAAGGATTGGTGAAGGGTTTTGATGTTTATTGCTTGAGGGTATTACCAAGTATCTATTGAAGCTTTTATATTGAATTTACTAGCATGATTTTACTCTTGAATTGCATGGTTTTGCACTAGCACTACACACCCTCTAAGTGTTTGATAAAATATCCGAATGTGATTTCTTGGGGAATTGAAGGTCCAAAGCATGAGATATGATATGAATGACTATATGATGATTCATGTGAGGGGTTTGTACTTTGCCATCAAGGTGATAGGGTGAGATTATCATCAACCATGTGAGGAGTTTGTACTTCGACACTAGGGTGATAGGGTGAGATTATCACCAACCATGTGAGGGGTTTATACCATACCACCAGGGTGATGGGGTGAGATCATCATCAACCAACCAAGAGGTTTATACTTTGGAAATCTTGTTTGGTCTCTTCTACACATATGATATCCTATATGAGCATGAGTTACATGTTTACTTGAGCTTTGGTCATACATGTCATACTATTATATTATGCCTATTGCTAATTGTTATGCATTTTGATTGTGATGTCTATCTCTTGTTGCATTGCATCCTACATATTTAGTGCATTTAAACGTACTAACGCATACTCTTGCCTACATGATATCACCATGTAGGAACCCGGAGCCCAAGTTGATCATCATCCTCCTCCACGTGGCTAGTTCGAGTCTACTCAAGCTAGTTGGTGGGTCCTCCATTCTAGGGATGTTTATCTAGTTTCTCTTATTATGTATTGAGACACTCTTCTTTATGTTCTATTTTGACTATGAGGGTGAAGCCAGTTGCTTTGTCTTGGCCCCCATTCTTATCTAAGTAGAAGAGGTGTTTGTTGGACATGCTATGTATCTATGATATGAGCTTTAACTCTTTGTCTCTTGATTATGATGTTATGCAAGCTTTCCCTTTAGCCCTTTGCCCCTACTCTTACTCCTTATGTCTTTTATATGCTTTCGCGACCGATGATGTGTAATGATAAGTTAAGAGGCTTGTTTGGGGTTCCTTTGGGTTCCCTATTCGCTGTATCACATCTAGGCCCTAGGCTTGGGTCGTGACATTAAGACAGCCACCATGACCCCTTTCAAGGGTCATGGTGCCCACCATTGACCGTGGTAGAGGTCTGTCCAAAGATAATTGCACATGTGTAGTTAATGGTTTATTTGTAAATAACTTTTTATACAATGTATGCTATTTTTAATGCATCAAACCAAACAATGCATAAGAATATTTTACGTATAATTAATGCAAGCACAACTAATATATCCATTACTAAAGGCAAACATTATTAATACAATCTATTTAGCATTATTTTTATATACTCTACCAAATGACCCCTTAAGGTCTGTTAGGAAAATCACCTCGTAATTGAAATTGGTGTTACTACTATCATAGTAATTATCAGCCTTGTAATTTCACAATCTAGTAATTACTGTGACCTGTTTATTTTCCACAGTGTAATTACATTATTGTTTGGTTGCTCAAGTGTAATTACAATGTTATATTAAATTTTAAAAATAAAAATTAATTATTTAAAATTAAAAAATTATATTAGACAAATAAGCGTATTTATATATATATATATATATATATATATATATATATATATATATATAGAGAGAGAGAGAGAGAGAGAGAGAGAGTCTTTTGAAAATATATTCATCGATAAATATATGTTTTTAACTAATATTATAAAAAAATTAATTTCTATTTTTTAAACTAGTATATCTTAATTAAATTAATTATAAAAACTAAAGATAAATTTTATGCGAACATGAAATGCATGTTTGACAAAAATATTAAATAATATAAATATAATTCATATTAAAATTATCAAAATATTTTATAAAAATAATCTATCTAATTTAACTAAAAAATAAATGGCTTGTAATGTGAAATATCAAGTCAAACTATTAAAACAAATGAAACTAAAAATCTAACAAGTAAATTCAAAATTTAAAATAACAACAACTTACCCAGTGAAATCCCACAAGTGGGGTCTGGGGATGGTAGAATATACGCAGACCTTATCATAATACTCTTATATTAAATTTCAACACAACGTATATAAATATGATTTAAAAGACGAAAAAAAAAAGTTAATAACTTTATCCTACAATGAATTCAACTTTAATTTAAAAATTAAAAAAACTAATAAAATTATGTTAATGAAAAAAATAAACATATTATAAGTCAATAAAAAAGATCATATGAAAAATTACATGTAATGACATGATATATAAAGGTTGAAATGATCAAGTTTTAAGTTTGAAAGATCATTGAATTTGTTTCAGTTAAAAAGTATAATCACATATAAAAACAAATTACACCATATAAAGGGCAGTCTGAAATCCTAACTCATTTCAGAATATCGTTATTAACTCTTCACAGTAGAATCTTCTTCAAAACTTTTTTTTCTTGAACCACTTTTAAAGAGAGAGGACAAAAAAAATTTCTTTTGATTTTAGATAAAGAGAAAGTGAAGTTCTTTTCATCACAATTTTGTTTTATTTTTTTCTGAAGCGGTTAGTACAATGGTTAGAGTCCTAACATTGTATCCTTTCATTATTTTATAAATAAATAAATACACATTATTTGTTTTTTATATATGGATCTGGATTGACCCACATGAGTAACCGATCCAATGTTCTTCATCTCTTACTCACACATGGAGGTTCAATCTTTATTACGACCCAAGTTAGGTCCTAGGTGTGACACGACGATTGAATTCTCAAAAAAAATTCAAACCTAGCCTTCTTAGCATATCATAAACATTAATAGGTAATGAAATAAGCAAATAACATATGAAAGATCAAATAAAAGAGGTCTAAGCATAATTATGGAAAAGAGTAGACAACTTAGACACTATACATGATACCCAATGATGCCTCTAATATACTACGATAGACAGTGACTAACACATGTCCCTAGCTCACCCTCAAAGTAAAATAAAACAAGAGATAATCTCTAAGTAGCTCAGAAATGCAAGAAAATAAAGCTAGAAAGTGGTAGATTTGTCCTCGAAGCTTGAGGACTCACCAACAATCTTCAAGTGTCACCGACTAGCCGCTGAAGTGAGGAGAGTGATATGCCGAGAAAATACGAAACTCTCGACTATCAAAACATAGAGTTATGAAGTCTCAAACTTATTTTGCTAGTTTGATGTGTGTTTTTGTTTAGTTTACAGAAAACAGAAGTTGTGCATGAGTTGATGGACATTGGTATGATTTTGTTGAAGTATTACAAAGACATGGACTGAGGCAGTGGAGAATGGACTTCATCATAGCATACAAGGCCTTGTACTAGACATGCAGGGGCTAGAGAAACATGTTTGATGGTAATCCAAACACAAAAACTAATAAAAACCACTAACATTGCATTAAGAACACACCAAATACCATGTTTTAAGTATAAAAAATATTATATTTTGACAGCACATCAAGTACCACTAGAACAGGTTGGGCAAGAGGTACTGCATCTCCTTGGGCCTTAATGGGTGATAAGAAAGATGGTATTATAAGTATCGGAGACTCACTGTGTGCCTCCACAAGACATATCCCCTTGACAAGGCAAAGAATGATTGGCACCTTCCCTCGGATCTATACCAATCTTGCGCTGTGCCATCTCCTGAGCATAGGTAGCCTGTTAAATAAAAACCACAACACAATTTAGATTTCACATATTCTTATAGCTTTGATCATAGAGTGATCTATTTAGTGAAAGAAATGTAACTATCTCTAAATACCTCATAGCCTCCTAATTATAAGTACACACCCCTAAGTAAGACTCTACTAGACACAAATTTGTGGACTCCTTGGGATTCAACCTACTCTGATGCCATGTTTGTCAAGCCCCAAAAGGAGAGGAGGCATGACAGGCACTCAATACCATCTTTGGTCGAGTAAGCCACTAATCATGTTAGCTAACTAGACTAGGGGCTAAAAGATTGGGCAACATAATGTCTAAAAAACTAAGCTTGGACCATTTAGGTCATGACTCGGTTAACCATAAGTCATATACACCAAGGTATATAAGCTAAAATAATAAAGTACTAGCTAACGAGGTTGCAACTAGAGAGGTACATGCACACACACATGTATATACATGTCAAACCATGGCTGGAGACTAAAGGTTGTAAAAGAGCTAACCCAAAATACCATATCTGTAATAGCCTCTAAAAGTGTCACTAGCATTACTAGGACAGAGCCTCGACTATACCCAACTGTGTAACAAAAAGTAGACATCCTGTGAAAGCTCCAGGAAGAGGTAGATCTTACCGACACATAGGGGAACTGGAGTACTAGCAAAGGGGTCGATCAAAATCCCTACATGAACCTGCATGCACAAATTAAAATGCAACATCCCCAGGCAACAGGACGTTAGCATAGATAAAAATGTACTAGTATGTAAGGCAAAAAGTAAAATCATAAATAACTGTAGTAAAAAGGATGATATATACACCACCTCTAATCAAAACTCAAATTACCTTCATAGCTAAAACTTGACCTCCTAGTGATCAAATATGTTGCTGCATTTCTATCTCTAGCTCCCAAGTAGCCTCATCGATTGGTCGATGGTGCCACTGAACCTTAACCATCGATATGATCTTGGAGCGTAACTGCCTGACATCTCTGGCCAAAATGGCCATCGTTTCCTCAGCAAATGCCAGACGATCATCTAATCCAACTAAATCATACTAAAGCACATGTGACTCATCTGGAATATACTGGCGTAGCATTGATACATGAAAGATGGGGTGTATGGCAAAATATGCTTGAGCTAGGGCTAACTCATATGTAACTGGACCAACTTGCCTTAGAATCTCAAAATTCCCAATATGTTGAGGACTAAGATTACCTCGCTGGCTAAATTACATCACCACTTTCAGAGGAGATACCCTTAAAAACACCTTTCACCAACCTCTCAAACCTTAGAAACTGGCGTCTACAATCGGCATAGCTCTGTTATCCTCTTGACTTATCCTCAACCTATGTTGGATAACCCAAAACCTAGATAAAGCATCTTGTAGCAAGTCATTGTTATAGGGACTAGGCTTTGTGGACTCAAACCACCTGATCGGAGTATGGCACCGCCTACCATACAATTCCTCGAATAGATCCATCTAAATATTGGTATGGTAGTTGTTATTATAGGAAAACTCAACTCATGGCAAAAATTGATCCCGCTGACCACCAAATTCTAACACATAGTCTCATAACATATCCTTGAGAACTTGAATATTATGCTCAGACTAGCCATTAGTATGGGGATAAAATGTTGTACTCAAATCTACTTAGGTGCCTAACTCTCAATGAAAAGCCCTCCAAAAAGCTGAAGGTGAACTTTGAAACTTGATTAGATATAATAGACAATGGCACCCCATGCAATTGAACAATCTGCTGAATGTAGATACGTGCCAACTGCTCAAAACTAAAGGTAGAACGAACAAGGAGGAAATGTGCTGACTCAGTCAATCGATCTACTATAACCCAAATGCTATAGAACACCTGGAAGTATAAGGTAGGCCTACCATAAAATCCATAGTCACTCGCTCCCACTTCCACTCGAGAATAGGTAGTCTTTGGAGTGTCCCACCAAACCTCTAATGCTCAGCCTTTACCTGTTGGCAGCTAAGGTAATGTGAAACATAATCAATAATGTCTTTCTTCATCCTATCCCACCAGTAATGCTGCCTCAGATCTTGATACATCTTCATCATACTTGGGTGAATAGTGTACCCTGGAGTCATGTGCCACACATAAAATTAACTGTATCAAATCCCTTACTCTAGGAAAACACAACCGACTATCAAATTTGAGGACCCCATTTGAATCTGCTATAGGCTGACCGTCAAAACCTTAAATAACTCTATCTTTGATGTATTCCAATGTCTCATCCTCAAATTATCTAGCCCGAATCTGATCAACCAACGAAGACTGAGCTCTAACGAAGGCTAATACTCGGCTACGGTCAAAAATGTCCTACCTAACTAACCTATAAGCTAGAGACTGAGTGTCTAAAGCTAAGGATTCCTCATTTGTAAGTAAGTGTATTAGGCTGCCTATACTCGCTGACTTCCGACTCAAGGCATCCACTACCACATTTTTCTTGCCGAATGATAAAGAATGGAAAGATCATAGCAGCCAGTAGCTCAATCTATTACCTTTGTCTAGAAATTCAAATCCCTTTGATTCATAATGTATTTCAAGCTTTGGTGATCTATATATATATATATATATCACAGTGAACCCCATCCAAACAATGTCTGCAGATCTTGGCTGCAAACACTACCACCACTAACTCTAGATCATGAATGAGATAGTTACGCTTATGGTCGCTCAGCTGTCAAAAAGCATAAGTAGAACTCGACCTCTCTGCATGACCACACAACCTAACCCAACATGGGAGGCATCATAATAAACAGTAAAGCTCTCACCCTTAATAGTAATAGGAGCAGTAGTTAACAACTCTTTCAAACTCAGAAAACTAGTCTCACACTCGTCGAACCACACAAATAGCATATTTTGACGAGTCAATCGAGTCAATAGAGTGGCAATAGTAGAGAACCCCTCAACGATCTCCTAACCTATGTCATAGAAGTAGGCTTAGGCTTACCATGAATCACCTCAATCTTGGCTGGATCAACATGCCCTAGGAATGTCACCGACTCGAGCCATAACTCACACTTGAAAATTTTAGCATACAACTCATGGTCCCTGAGTATTTATAGCATAATTCAGAGGTGATAGGCATGTTGCTCTCGACTCGATGAATATATCAGAATGAATCATCAAGTCCATAAATGTAATCAAAACACATGGATCATCAAGTCCATAAATGCTCCGAGGCAATTAGTCAGCCCAACAGGCATAACCTAAAACTCATAATGGCAATATTGAGTCCAGAATGGAGTCTTTGAAATATCCTTCGCCTGGATCCTCAGCTAGTGATAGCCTCACCTCAGATCAATCTTCGAGAAAACTATTGCCCCTTGAAACTAGTCAAATAAATCATCAATATGAGGCAGATGATAATGATTCTTTACCATCACCCTATTCAACTTCCTATAATCAATGCACATCTAAAGAGTCCCATTTTTCTTTTCATAAATAACATAGGGACTCCGTAAGGTGAAATCTACTTAGGTGCCTAACTCTCAATGAAAAGCCCTCCAAAAAGCTGAAGGTGAACTTTGAAACTTGATTATAAGGTGAAATACTCAACCAAATAAAAAACAAGTCTAACAGACCCTGGAACTAAGTACTATGCTCCTTAAGCTCACACGAAGCAATTTGGTATAGTGGAATAGTTATGGGCTTAGTGTGCAGCTCAACCTCAATAAAAAAATTGACATCTCTCTCTAGCGACAGCCAAGGAAAATTAGCAGGGAGTACATCTGGTAACTCATAAACCACTAGCACTGACTCTACGTTAGGAGCCTTAACTATCGTATCACGAACATGGTATAGTCCAAAAACCTAGTAGATAGCAATCTCCAGGCCTAAATATTTGAAATAATACCAGTCAATGCATAACTAACCGACCCCTGCTACACTACTAGAGACATCCTAGGTATTGCCAAGGTAATAGTCTTGGCATAACAATCTAACACAACATAGTGTAGAGCTAACCAATCCATACCCTAAATGATGTCAAAATCAAGAATATCTAGCAATAATAAATCAGCCTGAGTATCAAACCCCTGAAGAGTAACCATATATGCCTTACACATTTGATCCACTACGAACGAACCCCCCACATAAACCCGGGACAAAAGAGTCTTGAGACTCACATCTAAGCGAGAAGAAAAATATACAGACACATATGAAAATGTAAAACCTAGATCAAACAAGGCTGAGGCTGGCTGCTGACACACAATAATCATACCTGTAATTGCCTCATATGAAGCCTCCACCTCTATCTGTACTGGAGCCACATAGAAGTGATCCTAACATTATCTGCCCCTGGCATCATCTCTATCACTAGCCTCACAACCTCTAATGGGGGCCGTAGAACCCTGCTGATCACCACGGTACCTATACTAGTCATCTTTACGTCCCTCATCCTGGCCTCTGCCTCTAATAATGCCTAAAGGAGTTGATCTTGCAGCTTGTAAAGCTACACACGCTGCTTTACCCTCTACACAATCTCTACACTAGTTATATTGTACCCCACACATAAAATAACCCTGAGCAACTCGATCTTTGGTATCTAAGCCATGTTGACCTGACCTGAAATCCCTAGAAATCTGACCAATAGAAATGGATGACCCAGTCATTTCGGATTTAGCAATAGCACTATCCCATTGTCTATGTCTAGAAAGATAATAGGAACCATCTTGACTAGAAGTATCTAGGCCCTAATGGCTACCCTTAAAAGCCTGCAATGATGCTTGATATAGATTACTGGACTGGCCCTGCTGAAATTCCTTTACTAGTTTGCCACTCTATCCCATGAAACCAGATCAGAACCTAGTAAATTTCCCCTTACATCAAGCACGTTTATCGTTGCCCCTTGGTCCTCACGACTGAACTGCTCAAGACAACAGGCGTGATCAACAATATCTAAATAAAATTGACTTGAAGTCACTAATACATATGTCCCCATGCCTAGATGCAATCTCAGGCCACGTACAAACTAACAAATCCACTCTTCCTCTGTCAGTAGGATATCTGTAGCATATCTAGAGAGCTCTTAAAACCTCACCTCATACTGAATTATTATCATTTTCCCTGCTCTAAATGGATAACTTGATCATGATGTCTATCCTTGAGCTCCTAGAAACAAATTTAGTCATAAAGGCCTTGGAGAACTCTGCTTAAGTAACACAGTGTATCGATTGATCTAGTATCCCTGTAGCTAGCCCATTTAACTGATAGGTGGTAAACTCTGCACCTTTTGACTCAAGTAGTTTCAATGGCTGTAAACTTTTCGTTCAAACTGTAAAAAACTCCTGATCATCCTCTCCAACCGTCCCTGAATACCTTGGTGGAGTCAATCTTAAAAAATAATTAAGAAACTATTATTCCTGAAAGGTATGACTCCCCCTGGCTATGCAATTGGAGCCTCTAGAGTGGCGTGCTCTACTAGGGCCTATAATGGAGGACCTGAGGCAAATTCCAGCCCTTTTTAAATGTCGCCAAGTGTGAAGAACAACTACTCAATAGTCGCATATACCTCAGGGGTAACTATAAATGCGAATGAGGGTTGTGGGGGAATCGACACTTCTTATTGTGGGGGAACTGATGCCGCCAATTGTGGGGGAGTTGGGGCATCCTATCATAGCTTAATGGGATCTAGGTGTTACTCCTATTTGGGATCTAACATCACACCCCTGCCTCTACCCGGAAGTCGTCCTCTGCGCGCTATATCTGCGAAAGAGCGAAATAATCTTAATCCTAGAAATTGACAAATCATTGGCAATATAAGCCAACAACAAGGGGAGTTTCCTCAACATGTCGTAGCCCCCTGAAGATAAGTCACGAATGTCTCTATACCCATCCACAAGACTCTACTAGACGATAGCTCTATATGGATAAGACTAATGAACCTAAGGCTCTAATACTAACATATCACGACCTAACTTTTCAGGTCATAATGGAGCCTGTTAGATCCTATCGATAGACAAGCCGATCTCAACCCACTATACTTGTCCTAGAAACTAATAATATAATGAATAGCTAATAATAACCAACAAAAGCAAAAGATACAACCTACCTCAGAACCTAGAAGTCACATGTATAGAGCTACTATAAAATTAAAACAAAAATATACATAACAATAGATATAACTAGAATAAGCTCCTACATATACAAGCCAAATCCATAATGTACAAAGATAGTGTTTGAATACAAAAGACATCCCAAGAACAGAAGGAAACCATAGAGGATCTAAAGTTGTTGATGTTCATCAAGGTCTCTTGAAGTGTCAATAAGTTCCTGAGTCAATGACCATGATTTGTATCTTGACCTGCACATGATTAGATTCAGAAAAGTAGGGGTGAGTTTTGATGACAAGTACCTAGTAGACATCGTCAGCTGACTAAGTGAAATATAGCAAATATGGAAAGATCAAATGTAGTAAAATATTGTAAAATGAGCAATCTAAACTCAAGTAAAAAATAAGCATTCCTATGGAACCTCTGAACTCCAACTGGACAGAACCAAATAATATACCACCCACAACTAAAAAAACTCGATCAGAACCACCATGCAACTGTCAAATGGTAGAAGTATGGTGTTGTACATAGGTGTAAGGCCCCTAGTGTCTGTGCCTATATGCCAACTGGTCCCATAAGCACAGAAAGTACATCATGCACAATTAGGGTATGGAGTGGTGTGTCAGTAGTAAATAGGTAAGAACAGTGTAAACCATGTCAGATCGTGGCAATCAAACCCCTAATCTCATCCTGAAATATGACACCCAATCTAATGTATTATGTCGATCCGTGACACCGGATCCAGGTATATATCTATGTATATATATTATGTTAAAACACGATACTGATCCTGAGATATATAGTAGTGGGATGAATCCCTCGATGTAGTGTTATATTATGATGAAATGAGTCACCCACTTCAGAGATATATCATGACGGAATAAGTTATTTGCTCTAGTGTGCCTTACAAGTCGTACAAGTTATATGTAGCTGTAAAGGCTTTGATTAAAGTAAATCTATGTCAATATTGACTTAAGCCAAGGATAATGCCTATAAAGAGCAGATAACCAGAAGTATTTCACATATCTAGAACCATATTAGCACCCTAACTAGCGGGCGTAACAAGTTACCATGGCAAAATTGGAAAAGCCGATTGACAAAAGTAACACAAAATGCCCAAACCACAAACGACTCACCTAAATCCCTGGGTATAACATATATCCCATAATTAGGATTACAAACTAGTCACTAACAACCAGGGTCTAGTATAACAGTACATCACAATAGGAAAATCATGTTGCATGGTCAGGAGCACAACCGGCAACTATTTTTCAAGAATGTAGCATGTTTACCTTAGTACTGATAATCTAGTAGGTATACAAGTAGCAAGTTAGGTATATGTATCAACAAAAGCAATATAGATCATGTCTAGCCATACAAAAGTATATCACAGTCGACAATAATTTATGGGTATCCAAAATAACCATAGACAACCTAATAGCTAAGTACGATAGGTATATAGAAAATCAATATCAATAGAATCATATGAAGTGGGTCTAAACACATAGCATGGAATATGGCTAACAATCAGCCCCGAGGAAGTGTCAAGCTAGGTGTATATACTAGCCACATGGCATGAACGCATAGTTGACCTTCAAAACACTTATTCACAGCTCAACCATGCTAAAATCTAGCTTGTATAATAGATAAAACTATCACAGGGACCAACACAGTGATCATAAAACCAACTCAACAAGTATATCCCAAACACAGTAAATCTCATCAACATACAAACACACATCATAAAATTCAACTCAGTCTGTGGGAAGGAGAAGCCTAGAATACCTGGAAGGCAAATTCACAAGCTCCAAATTAGTCCATGAAAGCTTTTTCCTTCCTGATGGCCTTTAAATATCACTCGGCTATCTAAACATAAGTTACCATATAAATACGACTATTTTGGCTATAATATCTTAAGAAATGTGAGAAGTACGTTAAGGACGACTAAAATAGGGAAAAGTTGAGACCATATGCAAAATATCAAACCAACTCTCCTAAAATGATCATAACATCACCGCGAGTCTATAGCAAAATATTAGGCTCAAAATAAGGCTCAAAACACCAAGAAATAGCTATAATTCTGCATGACATTTCTTATTGAAAACCTATTCACTACAGCAGCTCCCTAGCTAAATTCCTCAAAATATTGTTAAATTAATATAATTCAAGCATACAGTGTAGGTCTCAAAAGTAGTATGATTTACACCTAAATTTCACTTAATAATGATAAGAAATGCTTGGTATATAAGAACACAAAGTTTTCAACAATTTATGATATAACTTCAATAAAAACCATAATTTTTACCTCAAAAAATGTCTCAAAGATGGAATCCAACATCTCCACGACATTTCTCATAAAATTTTATACAATTTAGCCTTTTAAATCGCTTAACTTGATGTATATTTCTTGAGATATGGTTGTTGCAATATTTTTTTATTCATTTTTGTGACTTGGGCTAAGGTATACATATGCCCACCGCTTTATCACATAGCAGTGCCTGGCTGGGCCATATCACTCGTGCCACTTTTAACTTTTATAAATCATTCAAACTTAAGTTTGATGTTCTGACATCATCCAGAGTCACAAAAATAGAACACATGTATGAAATCTGAATGAAACCGACATCCAAGACTCAACAGTGTATTCAAAATTTCCATTGGAGGTTGTTTTATTCAAATGTGGGTCCTACTTCCTAATATCAAAATCGAAAGCCTGGGGAACTGAGCGAAAGGTCCTCTGCAACCAAACTCGAGCTTTTGGGCCCAACTATGTAGTTAGAATTTCCAATTGAGGTCATTGCGATAAAATGAGGATCTCACCTCTTTTTGGCTAATTTTAACTAAAAAGAACAGAGGGAGTCAATTTGCATTTGCAAGTCCCTGGTATCTAAAAAAGGTCATCCTAGACTAAATTTGACGTTACGGAGTTGACCATACTATTACAATTCAATTCTGAGCATGTCTACCTAGGTTATTACTGAAAATCTTTATTTAGCTTATTGTTGAACTTATTTTTCAATTTCTCAGTTAGACTCATAGGAAAACCCCTAAGACTTGGGTCAACCATGCTCTTATCCTAATTTGATCGTTCTAAAACTAATGGAACCATCAAAATCTCACTTCGAGGTCGTGTACTAAGACTTTATCAAAAAACTCATTTTACAGTTATAATCTCCCATTTAACTCAAAAAATTATAGAATTCTCAAATGGTTCATCCAACAACCATACTAACAGCCCTAACAGGTCAAAAATGGTCTGAGGTCACTATGCACATACTCAAACTGATAAATAATCATGGAACACAAAAATGACTTGGAGCATTTTTAGAAGACATTTGCTATTGAGTGAGTCAGAGACTTTCTAATCCAGCCAATAACTAGAATATATCCCTTTTTGTCATTTCCAAAAGAAACACCTCCACCTTGAAGTGCTTTGAGTGAAAAGACGCTTTCAACATTTTCAGTCATATGCTTTGAGCAGCCACTATCCATGTACTAGCATTGGGTGCTGCTTCCTTTACTTACCTGTAAGTGATCACTTGTTAATTTTAGGAACCCATTTCAATCTAAGTTCCCAATACTCAGATAAAGGGGTAATTGACACTTTTCTTGTCCAGAGGAGCCCTACTATTTTCAGCTTAGAGATGTTCTGAGTATTCACCCTAGGACTTGGTCCCAGTCTTTTTCTCTTTTGCTCAAAATATCCTACCAAATGATCTTTAGAATTTTTCAATGCAGGATAGTTGGTCTTCAGAAGACCATCTCTTCTATAGCAAGTACACAATAATAGATTTGATCCATTGATATTTTTGTTATGAGTGATATGAGATAGACTTTTCTTAACAAACCCTTTTCTACTACTGGATCCCTAATGAGTCAAAGTATCTAGAATTTTAGAAGAAGTTATCTATTTGAGTAATTTGGACAACTCTTCTTTGACTCGGACTAAGTCAATCTCTAGTTGAATATTTCTTTCTAGAGCCATGGATAGCTTAGTTTCAGCCTCATTTAGACTAGCCTCAATCATAGGTTGCAAGCTACTAGCCTTATCTTTCCTTAGATAACTCTTTGACTCTTCATTTACCATTTCACAAAGATTCATATTCTCTAATTTTAGATCTAACACATATTTTTCAACTTCAGAAAACTGAGAAACTAGGGTAACCTTTTTATCTTGAACAATATGTAATTGATTATTCAATACATCCTTTTAAATAGTTAAATCAGTTTTGAACCTATAAGAACAATAGCTAGCTTTCTAAACTTCTTACCAGAAAGAATGTGCAAGTTTTGCTTAAAATTAGATAGGGTTACCTCTTCCTCAGATTTATCAATATCATCAGGCTTTTCTATGAATACAAACATTTAATTGAAGATCTCCTCATCTTTCTTCACAACTATCAAGGAATTTTCCTCTGTGTGCTCAAACTCTTCTGACTCACTTGAAGAATTTCCCCAAATAGCAAGGACTTTCTTCACAACATAGTCTGCTGCAACCTTTCTGCTTTTCTTGTCAGGGATCGGGTCCCTTAACTTGTCTTTGGTGCCTTCAGTCTTGGCACAGTCTTTTTTAATCTATTTTGTGCATTGGACAATCCCTAATGAAATGTCTTAGTTTCCACACTTCTGACACAGATCATTAGAAGTAGCAGCTCTACTAGGATTTTCCTTCTTTTTGAAATCACCATGTTTCTTCATAATTTTTTGAAGTCTCTTTGTGAGGTATACCATTTGATCTTTATCTTCATCGGATTCTATACCTTGTGCAACCTTTGGAGCCAGTGATTTGTTCTTCTTAATAGCATCATTTGCTTTATTCAACTCATGAGTTTGGAATTATCAGTCAAGACATCCATTATCAACACCTTCAGATCCTTAGCCTTAGTGATTGCATCAACTTTGCTGGCCTAAGACTTAGGAAGAATTCTAAGAATCTTCCTTACTTGCTTGTTAGGGTTAATGGGTTCACCCAAACATTTAATATCATCGATAAAAGATAAGAACCTGGTATACATGTAATGAATGGAGTCACCTTTCTTCATGGTAAAATTTTCATACTGGGTAGTGAGTATATCAACCTTAGACTCATTCACTTGCTCAGTACCTTTATGAGTTGTGCGTAGGCAATCTAAGATCTCCTTGGCTAACTTATAAGCAGATATTCGATTGTACTTCTCAGCCCTAATATCATAGTCTAACAGCTTCTTTGCCTTATAATTCTTCTTAATCTTCTTTTAATCTATATCAGTGTACTCTTGTCTAGTCTTAGGGACTACTTGAGTGACATCACCATCTTTTACCTCTAATGTAGGAACATAAGGACATCAAGAACAATGTCCCACAACTCACTATCTTTAGCCATGAGAAAATCATGCATACAAATCTTTCACCAACTATAAAATTTCCTATTAAAATGAGGAGGTCTAGTAGATGACTGACCCTCTCCAAAATTTAGTGGACCTGCCATTTTTCTTTAGTATCTTCTCTTAGTGTTAGCCTTTTAGAAAGTCCAAGCTATGATACTAACTGATAGAAATATAGGCGTCCACTGAGTGCAAACAGACCAGGTCCCTCATCAGAACAAGAAAAATAGCTTAAAAAAATAGTAAAGTAAAATGAGACAGGCTATTTTACGTAGAGGAGAAAACCACGACCTATACGCATAGAATTTCACCAACTCCATTAATTTTCAAGGAAGAAAAACTTTGGATTATAAACTTTTGCAACCAAGGAAACTAAATCTAGATACCTTTCCCCTCACTGTGATAAATCTATCAAAGGTACGAGCAAAATAAGTAGCTACTCTGTTACCCACTAAATCGAGCAACTATAGCCAACTTAGACTTCAACACTCACCATAGATAACTCTAACAATGAAGAGAAACAAGCTTGTTTGCTTAAATACCAAATCCCTTTACATATTAGAGATCGATTCACAAGATACAAGCACCATTTAAGCACAACAAAGTACACAAAGTAAAAATAACTTTAATTTTACCAAGTATACTACTCGAGACCCTCACCAATAATACCCACTCAATGTGTATAGAAACCTTTGATCTTTCTCTTCAAGAAAGGTTGGGTATATATGCGTAACATCAGTAATATTTAGAGAAATTTAATTGGCTAGACAATTTCTGCAGATTATGCAGACGCACACTAACAAATAACAACTAGCAGGTGTACCGAGTATTATCTGTCGGGTTTCACTTTAAATTGCACAGTATGCATGGGATCACTTTAAAGTTGGGTTTTACATATGTTTTCGATAACCATGATTTGTTAAATCATCAATACTCCATAACATCAAAATTAATTATCATACTCTTAACTCTGTAATTTGTGCATCATATTATATTACTCATTGCATTGCTTACATTCTTAGTACCATTTATATAGTAATGCATACTTATTTGGCTAATATTATATTATAATATAGGCCAGAAAAATACTCCACTCCCTATGTCTAATTTGGATTCCAATGTGAAGTTGATTTACTGACTCCTCATCATTTGAGGGCGAATCCTTATATTTCTTTGTTATGTTTGGACTATATTTTTTATGTCTAGGGTGAGCTAGGGTTTATCTTGTGCCCTTGTCTTATTTTAGAAGCATATTGGACCAACGTTATTGATGTAGCTCCATTTGTTCAAAAAACGTTTACTTGAGCCTTTATCCTTTTTCTAGACTTTATGTTGAGACTTATCTTTCACATTTCTTCAAACAATTGTTAATTTGTATTACTAGTATATGCAATGAAGTATAAGAGGTTTGAGTGTAATTCTTTGGGGTCCTAATATCTATGTATTTCTAGGGCCATCCTTGGGTCATGACAAACTTAGAATGGGAGCACAAGATTTAAACTGTCCTAGGGAGTCTAACATGTCATGTCGAGTAGAGTCTTGTTCATAGATATGAAGTATGCTACATCTATGTATAAATGGCTATAAGGGGTTTAGGAAAACATTTAACTTTTTTCATGATCTTATCATACTGTAAGTTTATACTCTAATATTTTTCCTCTAATAATTATTCTTTGTGATTTTAGAAAAATGCCTCAAAGAAGAGCTCTTAACCAAAGGGAAGTCAACATTAACAAGGGACCAACACCTCAACTCCCTAATCATCCCTTAAATGAACAAGTTATTAATTCTAAATTTAAAGTCGTATTCAAATTCTTACCAAATCCATGATGGCTCAAGTGAACCAAGGGATGGTAGATCTTCCAAATATCAGGATGATGGCAACGAGAGTTTGAGATTTCATAAGGATGAACTCACAAGAATTCCATGATTCTAAGGTGGACAAGGGCCATGAAAGTTCATTAATGAGGTCCATAAGATTGATCTCTAATCCAGTTTATATCAATTAAGAGTAAAGGAATATGACATTTTGAAGATGACAAAGGGAATATGACATTTTGAAGATGATATTTAGAACTTAGTATGGCCAGTTTGGATTTTTGGTTATGTATTTTGGACTAACAAATGCTGCTACAGCTTTAATGGACTTGATGAACAGGGTATTCAAGAGGTACTTGGATATGTTCATGATAGTATTCATTACTAACATATTAGTTTATTCCTGAAGTAAAAAAGAACATATGAATCACTTGAGAATTGTGCTACAAACTTTAAAGGGTCATCGATTATTTGCCAAGTTTAGTAAATGTGAGCTTTGGTTAAGATTGGTGGAATTCCTTGGTCATTTATCTCTGGCAAAGTTATTATGGTTGATCCTAAGAAAATTATAGCCATAAAAAATTGGTCAAGACCATTGTCTACTTTAGACATTAAGAGTTTCTTAGGTTTGATGGTTATGTAGAAGATTTGTAAAGGGGTTTTTGTCTATTGCCTAGCATTTGACTAACTGGACTCAAAAGAAGGTGAAATTTCAATCGTTGGATTCATGTGAAAAGAGTTTCTAAGAGTTAAAGAGTCAACTTATTCACCCCTATTTTAGTTTGCGAAAAGAATTCGATGGTTTGGTAGTGTATTATGATGCCTTGAGGGTTAGAATTTGTTGTGTGTTAAGGTAACATGGTAAGGTGATAGTCTATGCTTCTAGCCAACTTAAGGTACATGAAAGAAATTATTTTGACACACAATCTTGAATTAGAAGAGGTTCTATTTGCATTGAAGATTTGAAGACAGTGTCTCTATGGGGTCTATGTTGATATGTTCACCAATCACAAGAGCTTGAAATATGTGTTCAAGCAAAAGAATTCAAACCTTCGACAGGAGATGAATTGAAATGTTGAAAAAATATGATATGAGTGTCCTTTAAAATACAAGTATGTAATGACTCAAACTAGGGACCTGTCGTCACACAACAAATGAGATACCCGAAGGCACCTCATGCAAGCCATCTTAAGCATTCATAGGCATAAATATAATGAAATGCGAAAGTAAAATGGGGTAGGGTCTATTGGCCTTTTTAAGACAACTAAGCAATATTAAAAAGCATGAATAACTAACAATTTTGTCCATAAAGCATACCAACTAATATATCAACGGACAGTTTCCATCAAATAGAAAAAACTCCAATGTTTAACAACATATAAAGCAAATGCCTCAAAACGACCAGAATTACATCGTCTCAACATAAAATACAAGGTAGAAAGGAAAATGGTAGAGTCATAAACTAAGGTTCACCATAAATAAAAGTGCTAGTCTTGAATGCCAACTACTAGCCATGAGCCGGTGGAGGACTACCTATCCCTACATGGTTAAATCATACAGGAAAAATATGTGTTAGTATGTTGGAATGTACTAAGTATGTGAGATGCAATGAATACATGAAATTATAATGCCATCATTCATAATAATAACATATAGCTGCGTATGAGATGAAAGGTACATAAAGTGAGCCTAAGCATGCACAAGGAATATATCTTAATATGGATGAGATTCAATGCATGAGAAATCACATGCAATAGAATCATATTATACAATCATAAATTTGTGGGAGAAGACCTTAACCAAAATATAAGATCATGTGAGCTACTACATGGAATCTAACATTACCCTTTACATTGGCATAGGGAGACCACTTGCCGAGTGGAACTCCATCAACTTCACATGCATTTTAATAACGTAAATAGCCTACGTGGATCTACTACCCTAGCCTACAAGGGCTCATATTGTGGCACATAGTTAGGGACAATGAGATTTATTTTTAAGGGGTCATGCCTAAACTAATAAGATGAATCCTAATCTCAAGTCCACTTGATAATAAGTCATCCTATGAAATCTTTAAAACATAACTTAGGATCTTAAGTAGCAATCATAAGTATAGCTCGATCTTTAAGAACCATCAAGTGAGTATTGTCCTTTTATCTTGGGGGCCTTCTTAAGACATACTTAGGCCAATTGTCAACATGCTTATATCTTTGACAAATCATAACTTTAAATTCATCTTTAATGCCCTAATCATCATAAATTATGTAAGACTTTACTTAAAAACTAGGTAGGCTAGGCTTTTAAATGGAACAATCATAAATACGTAAATCATGGAAATATACTTCGTTAAAAACATGTCAAATAGCCCACATCGTATCAACAATAAAACTCATCATTGGGGTCATCATCAATAGCTTAAATACATGCATATACTTGGTAAAAATATCATAGGATATCATGAATTTCATTTAATAATATAAAACATCATAACATCATCATAAGCATGCATAATATCTTAAAAGAACTTAAAGAAAAAGTAAAATACTTTAGAGAGGACTTTATGGGCGGAAGGATACCTTTGAACCAAACTAACATACCATAAAGAATTGGGAAGAACAAACTTTGAATCTTGGTGAAGAACTTGAAATCCTAGCCTTGCCTTGCCTTACCCTTTTTCTTGAGAGAGTAATTGTCTTAGGAAAATTTGTGAATTGAAAGAATGAAAAGAATAAGGGTTTCTTAGGGTTTAGGATATAATTTAAGGCCTCTTTGGATCCCAAAATGACTTAGTTTAGGAATAGAAAGGACGAAAATGACAAAACTTTCCTTCATTAAGACAGTCGAATTTCAACCTATGAAGGCTCATTTAGGGGCCACAGAATGAACCACAGGCCGTAGGTCCTGCTTAAAATCCCTAAAATTGTTTTGTTAGACTCAAAATTACAAAACCACTTTACAGGTCATATAATATCTTACTAGCCGTGGTTGGATTCCAAGAGTCCTTCCACACTTAGCCATTTTTTCATCTTCCTGGGCCTTATCCACGAAGAGATTATACGAGTCATACATCGTTCTATAAATCATGTTGGTAACTCGTAGATCAGTTCTAGCGAACTTTAATTTTCCTTTATGTCTGATAGTCCCACTCATGAACCTATCTATGGACCATTGTCCATTATATGGGACGTCACTGGGCCTGTGAGTTACTCCACACTTGGAAACACTTTCCTTTTCTAGAAGTTCGTGTTTAAGGATTAAATCTACGGGTCATATCTCCACCTATAGGCCATAATTCACCTCATGAAGTTGACTTCAAGTCATTTTTCTATCCCACTTTCTGCACTCTAGGGTCGTAACTGGGGGTCATTGCAATATTTACCCCTTGGGAACATTCATCCTTGAATGTACTAAAATGTAGGCTCTAAGAAGTAAATCATCAGCTAACAACCTAGTATGCATGCAAAAATGCAACTTAAACATCATTTCATGAAATTTTCAAAATCCATACTCACAACATGTTTCCAAAATAGTCCATAAACATAGAAATAAATGCATACATCATGTAAAACTAAATTGTAAGGAGCTAGGGGTCTTAGGAAGAACTTCTTAATACTTTAGGCTTGAGTAGAGTGGAATGGATATGGGTACCTCTTCATCATTTCCGCTTCCGCTTCCCATGTAGTACCCTCAATTTATTGATTTCTCAAGCACTTTAACGGATGCAACTTCCTTGTTTCTTAGCTTTTTCATTTGCTAGTCTAGAATCTCAATTGGTACCTCTTTATATCCTCAAATTCTCTTCAATGTTCACATCATAAAAAGGAACTATGAAGCTTGGATGACCTATGAATTTCCTCAATATCGACACATGGAAAACCGGATGGATCAAATGCATCTCATTAGGTAAACCAACTCACTCCATCAACTTCACATGCATTTTAATAACGTAAATAGCCTACGTGGATCTACTACCCTAGCCTACAAGGGCTCATATTGTGGCACATAGTTAGGGACAATGAGATTTATTTTTAAGGGGTCATGCCTAAACTAATAAGATGAATCCTAATCTCAAGTCCACTTTCAAGTAGACTCAATCACTGACTTGAAACTCAAGTTCCCTTCTTCTCACATCAGAGTAGGACTTTTGTCGGCTTTGAGCCATTTGTAATTTTTCCCTTATGCTTTCAATATTCTCCATAGCATTTATTACTAAGTCTATTTCTATTAATGCTACTTCACCAACTTCAAACCACTAGATAGATGATTTATATAGTCTACCATACAACGCCTGAAATGGTGCCATCCCAATACTTCTATGAAAGCTATTGTTGTAGGCAAACTCAATAAGTGGCAAATGCTCATCCTAACTTTCTTTAAACTCCAATACACTAGCTCTCAACATATCTTCCAATGTTCGAATAGTCCTTTTGGCTTGCCCATCAGTTTGGGGATGGAAAGTGGTACTCAACTTCACTATAGTACCAAGCCTCTTTTGGAAAGACTTCTAAAAATGAGTGGTGAATTGGACTCTATGATCCGATATGA